>SKCR01045130.1:0-243258 GCA_019454045.1 Zanthoxylum bungeanum
TATTGAGACTGGACATCGATAATGCAGAATAGGCAAGTATTACACTTGTGCGCGTTATGGAAGCTTAACGACATAGTTCTCATATATTTAAGTATTGGATATTTATGGAAGTGTGATAGGAGGTTCTGTTAGCCGTTGGACTGGGAATAGCTTCGCTCTGGATAGACCCCTCGGAATCCCATTGGTAGTATGACTATGTGTCTATGGGAATCCGAATCAGGGTAGGTGTATGTGGTCTTAACCTGAGACTTGCATCGCTAATACTTGCGACAATCAGTATACTTTGGTTTTGGTCGTCTGGAGCTTTAACAGGTTCTGTGTACGCCTCTTCTGGGTATACTGAGAATCGTAGTGTATTGGGCGTGATGTCAAGATGGAAGTATCACTTCAGTCATATGGAGATGATGATCACGCAGGGATACAGAACTAGTACTCTTAAATGCTGTAGCTATTGGGATAGTATGACTAGGTCATGATTATCCGATTACAGAGACTAGTTGCTAGTGATCTGATATATGCTTCGTACGGGGCAGACACAATTCCAGTCCCGGGCCTAGCATGTGACATCCGATACTGGATCGTAATACGTAATACATTGTATACTATGCGTGATATAGATTATATATTCTTCGTTGAATATTTCTGGAGAATATGGTATGCACGGTGTTTAGCTAGAAGCCAACCATGTCTTGTGAATCGGTAAGAACGTGGTACCGGGTACGCACGTGTTCGGATAGTCCGATGACCGTATTTTCTGCCAACATATCTAGGGATCTCTTGGATCGCTTCCCAAAGATTCACCAATGACATTTGACTCGAACAGAATTAATCTATGATTAATTATAGAGAGAGAAAATTAATTAGGATTAGTTACGGCAAGAATTTATCTGGGATAAAATTGAATATAAGAGAGAATGCGATTAATTTGGAATTAATCGATTAAATAATATATTGGATATATTAAATGAAATCGGATTTCAAAGCGGAATTAAAATTGGATTTTAATTCGGGCGAACGAATTAATTTGGAATTAATTCGTAAGCGACTTTCGTAATAATTTTGCTAGGCATTATTATTTAATTTAATTAGATTTAATTACGTTGCAACGAAAAATTCGTTTAATCAGATTAACGAAACCGAGCCCGAAGTGTGTAGTCTCACCCAACTTGAATTTTGAATTTAAGTATGAGACCCACTAACTTACATCAATAGTCAATCAAGTTGATGGAAGTGGTTGGGAGTTTTTAATGAAACTTATCCAACACACTTTGTTTTTTGTTTTGCTTTTTGGAAAAACATATACGAATTTTGCAAGGCGACTTTGGTAATTGAGTTTTAGAAACAAAATATCAAAGCCAAAAAAATTTCTCTCTCTCTCCCTCATTGCCGAGAGCTTCCTCCTCTCCCTTGGAAATTTTGTTGCAAAATTTCTTGCAAGCTAGCACTTCAAGAGTTAAGTGAAGGTGATAGGGAAACTCACCCTTGAGTTTGGGATTCAAATCTAAGCTTGGAGCTTCCATCTTCAAAGAAAAGTTTTGAACTTCTCATCCATATAAATGTAAGTTTTTTCCGCAACTCACTTGATTATTCACACACGAATCACGCTTAGAGATCCTTGGCATGTCTAGGACACTAACAACAATCCTGATCTAGCACCTCTGTTTCTGATTCATAACTTGGCCATCTATTCCACTAAGTCTTCTCTGACCGAAGAGGTTGACCTGAGCCAACTTTGTTCAGTCCATCCACTAGCTTCTCTGCTTAAAGAAGCTCATCTCGTGCCACCTCGGGCTGATGCATGCTATCGACATGTTACAATCCCAAAAGAAAATGATTTTAAAGACTTGTAAAGTAAAAAATAAACCACGATGGAAAGCTCTCATCCTCATGCTTTTAGCGAAACAACAAGGCCTCGTGAGAGAAATTCTGACTCCGAGCCTTCTCGCCCACGACCATGGGGGAATGCTTCCCTCCCCAAGCCAAACATTCAAGCACGGTCTCGGGGGAGATCTGCGACCCCAAGCCATCTTTCACACGCGGCCTTGAGGAATGCTATTCTCTCTATGTCAATAATAAACAAAGCCTTGATGGGACGTAACTCAACCCCGAGCCAACATAACCATTTG
This sequence comes from Zanthoxylum bungeanum, assembly GCA_019454045.1. Lineage (NCBI taxonomy): Eukaryota > Viridiplantae > Streptophyta > Magnoliopsida > Sapindales > Rutaceae > Zanthoxylum > Zanthoxylum bungeanum. The sequence goes on from SKCR01045130.1 coordinate 2,127, forward strand.
GCCATAAGGGAATCAACCATCATTGTGTCACACAATAATCAGGGCCTCAGTTGGACATAACCCAACCCCGATCCAATACCGATCACAAGGGAATCAACCCTTATTGAGTCTCTCAGCTTGAAGAAGCTCATGCATGCTCGCACGCATCCTAAAATCCTGGAGGGGAATGATATGTAAAAATCTATAAAATAAAAAACAAACCACATGGGAAAACTCACATCATCGTGCCATTAATAAAACAACAATGCCTCGGGGGAGAAATTCTGACCCTGAGCCTTCTAACCCTTACGAGCTACAATTAGCCACAGATGTCCGGGGGCCTTACGTCCTATGTACCTCTAAACCAAATCGCCCTGGGGACCTCTGTTAACCCCGGACTATGAATCCCAGAAATGGGTGGCAAATGCCATGGGTGCATAATCCCTCCCCATGATATGCAAACTCAAAGGCTGCAATCATCATAGAGGCCCTTTAACCATACATGCTATGGTTATCCCGAGGATCCAAACGCCACGTAGACCTTGGGGCTTTCCCCGTGCTATACACCTTAAATGAGGATGTCAAACGCCCTGCAAGCCTTGATGCCATACGTGCTATGATCATCCCGAAACTAAAATCATCACGTAGGTTTTCCCACCCAACCACGCCTATAGCTCGCCTTCCAAGCTTCTTGTTTGATGATGCCTCAACATCTCTTCATTCCATCAGATTTCGTCCAATTGCTCTAAATAATAGGCATCACACCTGATGATCTCTATCATTCTTGCATCCACTATTCTATCGATGCTTCCCCAACTCTGTGGCTTCCATCTTCTGCCATCGTCTTAATGTGTTTGTTGTTTCTTGTACTTTCCTCATAGACGATGCCAATAATTGACGGCTGTTTTTTCGCTCGAAAGGCAATATGGGAAATTAATCCCTCGAATAAACCTCAATCAGCAGTGAATTTGTTTGGTTAGTAGGGAATCAAATGAAAACTCAGTAAGTAGACAGATAAATCACAGAGGTAAGGATTTATGTGGTTCGGTATATAGTGTCTCCAATCTACGTCCACGAGATAAAGATGATGTATTTTATTATTACTCTGAGTCAAGACTGACCCGAGCTACAAGTGGGGTAATGAACTTACTAAGAGTTTACAACATATCGGATCTTACACTAGTCTGTTACAATTCTCTCAATAGCCAAACAAACGACAAGTTTTCTCTCTCTATCACTAAGTTTTTGGCTATTGGTTTCTCAATAAATATTGAGATGTAAATTTTGCTCACCCCTGAATCTGAGGCTTTAACCTCTTTATATAGGGTTCCAAATCCACTATTCCACTGCCCATGACGTCAGCTCATGTCACTCTGTCATCATTACGATAATAACTCTCATTAGCTACCCATAATTTAACCAATCAAATTAGCCTTTTTCTCAGTCACTACACCTGCCATTGCACTGACCTATGACAGTTAGCAGGGAATACTTTCACGGTGAATCACTGCTTTCTACTTTCACGGTGAATAACTGCTTTCAGGTTAGTCATCATTAGACTTCTATAATGACATCTTCTCATTTTAGGGCATATGCCACTTGACTCAAATGTAGATTGGCATGTGATCCCATATTCGTTTCTCGGGTCAACATACCGAGGTAGATGATACTGGTCAAAATTCCATCTGACCTCATCAACCAGGTCGATGTGCTAAGCATGGACCCTCTCGGGTCGGTTTCCACAAATACTCAAATGACCAAAATCCAACACTTCTTCTCTAAGTTGGGTCAACTTTCAATCTGCTTCTTCATCAACATACTCATCCCTTGCATAAACCCCTCCGTATAATGGGGTCTGATTTTTCTGTCAAATTCAGTCTGTCTCTGTGATCCCTTAGACCCATATTATTCATTTTTGGCTAGTAGAATTTTGTTCCTCCTCGGCATTTGAATCTTCCTTAAGATAAAAAACTACTATCAACAAAAATATTTAACTTTTACAAGAATAATTTAAAGGTATACAATTTAACCATAAAGGTATTTCAGTTTATATGTGTGTTAGGATTGTTCTCAAATAATCACTCATTTTTAAACGGAAGTGGGAAAATCCAATCTAACTCAATGAATATGATCTGACCCTAATTTGATTAGAATTAGGAGGGTTAAAAGCCAAAGCCACACAATACTCACACCTCAATAAAAATCCTAAAATATTTTCAAGTTTTGTGCTGCCGCCGACCACATAGTGATGTGTAATTAGGGATGGTAAAAATTCTCGCTAGGGCTCGGTGCCTTAGGAGCGGGTAAGAGAATAATTTTTTATATCCGTTAGTTGGACGGATCAGATATGAATATTCACATCCCCGTTAAAATAGAAGTAAAATCCACGTGTGAACGGGAACCCGTACATGGGCCTGGTACGTTAAGGTTGAATAAGGAGATAATTTTCATACTCGTTGATTTAATAAGACATGTACGGATATTGACATCTATGTACCATACCCGATCGGTTACCATCCCTTTGTATAATCGGTGGTACCATATAAATATCCTTCTTTCTTTTCATTCCGCTCACCCTTCATTTTTTTTTTTTTTTTTACTTTTCTTGTTATTTTTTCATTTGTTCCATTTTCCTTTTTTCTTTCATTCCATATATTAGATTTTTGGTGGATTTATTTTCCAGATCTCTTGATATGTGGATATACTCATATGTAGTGGTAACACTCAAATATTATGTTGGGTGTTTTTATTTTTGTAGGAGGCTTATAGAAGATTTATCTAGGTCAAATTTGTAGATCTAACAATGGAAGTGAAGACGGCGAGTTAAAGCTCTATGGTTTCTCCCGGGACAAATGTACAACCTACTAGATATTTCGATCATTCTTTTAATATATTGAATACATGCTGGTGTAAAAGTTTATATTTTCAAATTTGAGTAATATGTTATTCCGCTTCTACATAAGAATATGTATTTACTAACACTGTATTAAGGTGGAAAGATTTGGACGGTCTTGTAATTCTTTTTGTACCTAAGTATTTTGAAGTGTGAAATCATTTTCTTGCCAGTTACGGGAAAGAAGAGTGCATAATACGTTGTTAGGTTTTGTCATAACTAGATTTGAATCTTAAATTTTCTTAAATAGTTATTCAAGTTGAATTTTTTACTTTATAATTATGTTATTCGTGACAATGTATGATTGAGTCTTTTGACCTTATTTATGCAATGCATCTTTCAAAAAAAATATAAGAGGGTTGAGTGTATTAAATTTAGCAAATTGAATTAACTTTTTAAGACTCCTTTGATGATTGGGTTTGATTTGATTATATATAATTTTATAAAAATAATAGAGAAAACAACAAGTCGACTGCTAATTACTAAACGACTATGCCTAATTTTTTACATTTTAAATATTTTAAAAATAAAATAAACCTATTTCTAGAATATTTTTCGTAATCTACTCCAAAAATATATTTTATAATTCGATAAAATAGGTTTTAGGTTTGATTTTTCATGGTTGCATGAGTGACAAAAATTCATATAATCATTAACCTATAAGTCTTGTTCTTACAACATTTGGGTATGGTATCCGCATATGGTTCTTATTCTCACCTCCTTTGAGTTCTAATCATTGGTGATCCGCCAAACGAAAGCTACTCTCTATAGAAGTAATAAAAAAGTGTAATTAGTTATATTTCATAAAAATAATTTGATAACTGATATATAATTTAGTACTTAATGATGTGTTGTCACTATCAAAGACCTAATCGAAACAAATGGAGAAATTATACTTACATGAGAAATTATAAATTGAACATTTCTGGGGGATATTTTTTAGTGAGATTCATGTTTCAAACAATTGTACATTTTGGAGAGAAACTAGAATGTACAACTGTTTGAAACAAAAATATCACTAAACTATCACAAAAAAAGTCTCATAGAAATATTTATAACTTCAGGGACCCATATGTTATTTCGCAAAAAAAAAAAAAGAACAGTAACTCAAAAATTTTCAAACGTTTGCGTGCCGGGGGCCGGGAAGGCACAGAGGCACTGGTCCACCAATCATGTATAAAGAGATGACACTTATTTTAATTTAATTTTTATTACTTCAATAAATCATAAAAATACAAATACACACACGTTCGCGGATTTTGTGAAGCGCATATATATATATATATATATAATAGATGATAGATTATTAGATACAATATAAAAAAGCCACTGTAATTTTCTTTTGTTTCCATTTCCAGGTAATAAGCGTGAGAATCGAACGATTTTTTTTCTTTGTTTATTTTATTTTCAATTTTGTTTTTTTTTTAATGTTCATAAATGTGTTGATTTGAAAGTTCTGATGCAAAACCGCGATTCAAAATTGTAACTTGATGTTATGCGAGGAAACTTGGCTCGAAATCTCATATTGGTAACCGTGTTAGGATTGATTTGTAATTTTTTTGAAAATATTTGTGGGAAAGCTGAAATGGGGTTTGTTTTTTTTTTTTGTGTTCTAATGTTGTAAGTGTTTTGGTTTAATTAATTTGGCTGATTATTTATAATGGTAACTGTGTTTGTTTTGCTTGCTGTTCTTGTCTTTTATTTTGACTGCTTTTGATGCTTTGTCAATCATAAATAACGTTTTTTTTTTCCCTTGCATAATTTAGCTTCAAAAATTTGATCTAAATTGGCAATTTGGTTGGAGAATTGAAGTGGGGTTTCTGGGAAGAATTGGTATCAATTTGCTCTTTTGGTTTCAATCCTGCTTGGTTGGTTTTAGATATAGGAGATTTAGTTTTATGACTAATGAGATATGAATTTGACATGATTTCTCTTTCTGGTCTGTGTGTTCGCATCCAGTTTATTCCTTTACGTATGTTTTGTTATACTGTCATTTCACAATTGATCTTGTTAGTCTATTATGCCAATTCTTTGGCAGGAATTGTTCCCTTTGATATGCTTTTTCTCCTTTTCTTCTTCTGGTCATTTAAACACGGTTTAAAGGCAGCTTGGCAGCTTAGGCCTTAACTTTTTAATGTAATTCCTTATTATATGCTGCTGCAAACCTTTTTTTTAATGGTTTAAGTTCATTGATGTCGGGTAAATGTTGTCTAATGTTGTTGCAAGTGCCAAAACTCTCTGCTTCCCCCCTAATTGTCTCGTGTTTCGCTCTCTGTAGTTGAAGCAGACCTGCTATAGGTTGTGTCAATAAACCTGCTTAAGCTCTTAAAGCTTTTAACTCTGGGATTGATCAAAGATCCTAGAAACAACTTTTTAATTTTTTGCTGATAAATATGATTAACATACTGATCTTTGGTGCCGCTGTTCCCTTATTTTCCATTTAGAAGTTTAAACATGAAAATGAAATTACAATCGGTACATATTGATCATTTGTATGTAATTGCTAACAAATTAATCTTTATTTTGTATTACAGACCAACAGGAGTAAAGTTTATCAGGATTAGAAGGTATTTCTAAAGAAATATCATCAGATCTGATATAACAATGGCTCCTGGAGGAAGTGCCTGCAAAGAAGTGATTGAATCTCATCCCACAGTTACTAACTATGATACTAAGGCAGAAAATAATACAGCGTTTACAAAAGATAGCGTTGGGCTGGGTGGAAAACACGGAATTTATTCAAACAATGGTGTTCATGAGCTCCTTGAGTGTCCTGTCTGCACAAATTTAATGTACCCTCCGATTCATCAGGTATGTTCTTTTTCTTCATGTGTTCATATCTTTTTTTTTTTAATTTTTATGCCTCTTCCAAAATTGATCATTCAGATACAAATGGCAATGATTTCTTTAACTTCTCATGATTATGTGGAAAGTTCATTTCTTCCTTTATTTATCTCTGGAAGACTGTTATACGTCACTGTAATCAATTGTGCCTAGTCTTTGCATGATAGTAATGCATTTGTAGCTTTCATATTTGTCTGTTTCTCCAAATTTTGGATATTTATAGACTTAAGAAAAGGAAATACATGTATTGGGGTTTGAAAGATTTAAGTTGTAGTATGTAGTAATTGACCGAGAAGCCTTGCATATTCTGCATGATAATGCCTCTTACTTTGCATATTAGCTTGCTTTTGCAACTTCCGATTGGGAGGTGTCATATTCATTTTAGCATTTAAAATATGAACAAATTTGTCTATCTATATTCTTTCCTCAAACCCTGACTTTTTCTTAATCTTTTGCTGTAGTGCCCTAATGGACACACTTTATGTTCAAACTGCAAGAATAGAGTGCACAACTGTTGCCCAACATGCCGCTTTGATCTTGGAAATATAAGGTGTCTGGCTTTGGAGAAAGTTGCAGAATCATTGGAACTCCCCTGCAAATACCAGAGTTTAGGTTGTCATGACATTTCCCCCTACTACGGCAAGCTCAAGCATGAGCAACACTGTCATTTTCGTCCATACAATTGCCCTTATGCTGGGTCAGAGTGCTCTGTCACTGGTGATGTCCCAACCCTTGTTGCACATCTCAAGGATGATCACAAGGTTGATATGCATCATGGGTGTACATTCAACCATCGCTATGTCAAATCAGATCCAAACGAAGTTGAAAATGCCACATGGATGCTAACTGTAAGTTCTTTTTTTCAATGATACATGATAATTTGTTGTTTATTATGATGATAAACTATATCTGCTAAAAGAGGTTACCTTTTTCTGGTTAAGCTCAATTTGGCCTCTTGTAAACTTCCCATCTACAGCAAAGTTCTACTACCTTTGCAGGTGTTTAACTGCTTTGGACGACAATTTTGCTTACATTTTGAGGCTTTCCAGCTTGGCAAGGCACTGGTCTACATGGCCTTCTTACGGTTTATGGGTGATGATGATGAGGCAAAGAAATTCAGCTACAGTTTGGAAGTTGGCGCTAATGGACGTAGGCTTATATGGCAAGGAGTCCCAAGGAGCATCCGTGACAGCCATAGGAAAGTTCGTGACAGCCAGGACGGACTTATTATTCAGAGGAACATGGCTCTCTACTTTTCTGGTGGAGATAGGCAAGAGCTGAAGTTGAGGATTACTGGCCGTATATGGAAAGAAGAATGAAGAGATATAGAGGGTGGTGAACCTTAAGCGATTGTACAGTGCAGAATTTCTCCAAGACTCACCAGCATTGCTCCAAGTGCAAAGGATGAAGCTTGTGTTATGCTGAGATTTAGTTTTTATTTAATATTAGCGCTTTTACTTGGGTTTGTCGTATACCCTTCTGTCAGCTCGCCGCCACTTGGGGCAAGATTCCTGGTTGGGAGTCTGGTGTAGGAACCGAAATTCATAGAGTTGAGAAGCAAAATGTTGTAGATCACCAATATATCGTCTTGTTTAAGCAGACTTGTGTTCTTTATGCAACTGGCTAGGATTTAGCCGGTAAAAACTGAAGATCAAATTTCTTCTTTCATCGGATCCAGAAACATTTAGTAGCTTCTGTTACATATCATTTTGTATCTTTTTTCATTTTGCAGCTTCCGCTTTGACCGAAGCAGCAGCTTCTTTAAGTTTGAGAAACAGACCCCCATTGCGTCAAATGCTTTTGTAGTTACTTAACAAGTGCTCAATAAGTTTTATCTTCTTTAAAATAGATTTTTTTTTTAAAAAAAATTCATTTCCTAATTCACATGATACACTCATCTTATAAAATCTTTCTATAGAAATATTTTCATTTAATACACATGGATTGCAACTAAAATTTTCTCTCATTTTCCCCCACATTTCATTAATTAAAATTTTCTTGTTTTCTTTTTGCTTTTATATTTATTATTGGGATAAAGAATTCAATAGTTCTATAAATTATACGATTTTTTCACTTTGGTTTTAAAAGAATTTTGTTTATAATTCAGTCCTATAGTTCAGCCACTTCACAACATGTGAAAGCTCTTCAGCCACTTCAAAACTAGCAGGACCAGAAGCTCAAGCTTAATATTAGCGTGTCGTGTGTTTTTTCTGAAAACCAGCAGCAGCATATGAAATTTTATGGGTGTAATTCAACCCAAGAATTAAAATTTGAGTGTTGAGAGTTGCCTTATAGTTATATACTTAGATCAAGATTATTTATCAGCCGATATTTGGTATTTTCCTTAACACTCTCGCTCATGTGTAGTTAGTTTTTTTCTTGATTCATGTCGCGTGAGTAGTTAGTATGATCCCACTCGTACATGAGATTGACTTTGATATGAAATTCTTTATTAAACTACAAAATTTTGTACCCTTATCATTTATGTGCCAAATAAAATGGATGATTAATATAATTAGGCAGCTAACAAATTCCTTATTAATATTATTGTAGACGGTGAGTTTCACATTCAGTCCACAATCGATCATGAACGGATAGGGGTACCAACAATCCAGCAAAACAAAGACAAAGAGGGAACGTAGAGTGACTGACCACCGGCATGGTGGTTATCGTAGACACTCCGACGCTCAAGTCAGTGATGGTGACAGTTGTCTGAAAGAGAACAAGGCTGGAGTGATACCTTGTATCTCGATTTGTACACCGTGAGGGCGGAGGGGAGAACGTGTCTGCGCGGAGTGAAGGCAAGGGCTTTAAATCTCAAGTTTGCGAGTGAGAGCTTGAATGAGTTCGTAGTCTTGAGGTCTCCCTTTATTTATACATTTAGGTATCCTAGTCCTATGGGGATTTATATTCCTATAGAGGAAACCAAGTTGAACTTGGATAAAGGATAATTGCAATCATTTTAGGATTTCGAGTAGTCCCGGAATTCTTGAGAGTTATCCTGTAAAAGAAAGGATTTGAGTCCTAGTAGGAATAAGACTTCTTGTGTGCAGATTGGATCTCATCATCTGGACAACAGAATAATATGGAGAAGGATTCCTGAAATCTCGTCCAGTCGACCCGAATCTTGTTATTCCAAGTATGTTTGACCATTGGTGCCGGTTAGGTCGGCTGGACTATCGAGATGAATGAAATTCCTGTCAGCTGGAAATTCATTATGGGCCAGCAGACAAGTCCAATCGACTGGACTTCAGAAGCGAGCTAAGCTCCATTTGGCTGGATCTTCAGGGGGTCAAGGCCTAGTCGATTGGGCTAATCCATTCGGATGGCGTTGAGCCATATTTTACCCTAACAGTTTGTCCCCCACTCTCCAAGTTATTATCGTTGTCTTGGAGAGTAATAAACATGGTCCAGTCAAGTCGATGGGTGATAACTCTTTTGAGTCGACTCGACGTCAGTCATTTGGATAATACAAATGTCTAATGAGCCGTAGCCATCTTGAGAGAAGCATATTAGACTAGACGATAGTCATAGTCGACTCATTTGTCAGGTGACTGAACCAGATGGAAGTCTAGGGGAGTGCTCCGTCCACTAGACCAGATGAAAGTCCAGAAGTCGATTGGACATGATGAATGTCCTGAGGAATGCCTCATCGACCGGACCAGATGAAGGTCCATGAAATGTATTTAGTCGAATGGACTAGATGAAGGTCCAAGAGTTGATTGGACCTGATGAAGGTCCTAAGGAATGTTCCATTGACTGGAGCTGACGAAGATCGAGGAGATGCCTCGGGTTGATTGGACCAGATGAAGATCTAGTAGATGTCTTCAGTCGACTGGACCAGATGGAGGTCCAGGAGTGTAAGAGTGCAACGGGGTTTATTGTTATACCTATGATGCAGACGACCACGCCACTGTTGTGCTCGTAGTGTGTGTAAAGAGTACGGATAGCCCATATGGGACTACCCGAAGAATAAATGAGTTGTCACCCAATATAAGACACAATGAATGATTTAAGGCCGCACTACACCACTGACAATGTCTGACCTTAAATTGGTTTGGGTTCAGAATGGTCTCTTACTGATGCTAGTATAATATCCAAGTTTGAAAGAGGTGTCACCATATCTTATAATGCAATATCACACAATCAATGGTTTAAAAAACACAAGAGCGTAATCATTATAAAGGCAGTAAGAAAGGCAAAATTAATTAAATAGTGCCTATCGATAAATAGTAAAATACTAATGAAGTGAAATAACAGTCAAAAAAATGGAACACGTATCTCACGGGCCTGGCTTCATAGAAGCCTGGTAGGATTTTTTTTTCATTTTCATTAAAGTTTGACCGGACATAGTTCATGTCTAGTCGGATGTTCGTTGTGAAGCGGACAGATAGAAGAAAACAACAATAACACAATAAACATGACGATTATAGAACATATCAATAACAAAGAAAGACAATAAGAGCACATGCCTCGCCGACCTGGTTTGATGTCCAGATGGACATAGTGTTAAAGTCCGTCCGGATATTCATTGTAAATAGAAACATAACTGGGTAACAACATGCATGGATGACAACGATAATTATATAACAGAAGTAAAAGCAATGAGACATTAATTAAACCGGAATATGGTTCTTGTCTCACCGGCCTGGCTTCGGGGAAGCTTGGCTGGATATTGTTTCACACGATGGATGTTCGGACAAATATATAATGAGTTTGGTCGGACATTCTGCGTATAAAAAATGCAGGAACACGAGTTGCTATAATAACATATTAAAAACAACATAAAATAATAAAAGCTAATTATATAAAACCATTGCGTATAATTATTTCTCAGTGGTATATGGTGTTTTATCCCAAATACAGACTATACTACCGTCCATTCAGAATCGGCTATGAAATATTTGTCCGGGATTCCATTCTATATACCAAAGAGAAACAATAACGATCGGATACGAACAGTGATATGGCTAGATATTTGGCCGGATATTCTTTATGACTTGTGTATGTCTGGCCGAACATATATCCAGTCCAGCCGGATATACTATGTCAAGACAGAAGTAGAGACGCAGAAATTAAAGCTTAAGGGACCCTCAGGTCATACCTTATGTGTACTTGGCTTGAATAACGCCTTTGAAAGTTGGTCAATTGTCGGATCGCTTGTTGGAAAAAGGGAAACACCAGGGATGTCGTAAGACTCTCACTGTATTTTTCTCCTTTGGACTCTCTGTTTAGCTCTTTCATTGATGACCCCACACAAGGTTCTATTGCTTCTCTCTTCCTCCATCAGGCTTTAAATGTGCGTATGCCCTACAAGATGATAACATTATAACAACACGATTTAAAAAATAAAATAATCCTAAGTTAAATTTATTATTAGTTTGGCATAATCCAACTACTTTATTGGATAACTAGCAGGTGCATTCGTTATTCCATGTACGCCTGTCTGCATGCAAAAAATCGATATATGTCTGGCCGGATATGTATTTTGAGATATACATCTCGCCGGACCTCAATGTGTATTGCATGTAATTGTAATTATTAGAAAATAAAGTAAAAAAATAAAATAAAAAGTAAAAAATAAAAAATAAATAATATGAGAATATAAATTAATCTTACTTATATTATAATATATAAATTGTAATATGAAAACTAATATTTAATCTTCTCTTATATTTGAGGGTGTCTTAATTCGCTGTAAACAATCAAATCTTGGTTGACACATTTAATACTTTACCCCATATTATATGAGAGAGTAATTTAAATCTGGACTAATTATTGACAAGCTTTGTTACCGTCTTTATAGCTGATTTTATATATTTGGCATAATTGGACTTGTTATAGACAAATATTATCACCGCCTTTATGACTGTTTTTATATATTTTGGCATAATTAATTCTTGAAGTGTTATTTATATATTAGAAAAAGTAAGATTTCCTTATATTTGAAATATTAAGAGTGGATCATCTACCCCCATCATTTTATTTTATTATTACAGTCTAATTTAAAAATTGTCAATCACTTCGAACAATTCACCCTTTTTTACTCGAAGTGTTATTTTATCTTACTAAATCTATTATCTGTGGATCGACCCCGGACTTATCGAGTTATTTTATTACTTCGACACTCTTTTACTTGAGGGTAAATAACCACTTGTGAGTGTGTCAATTTTTTGGCACGTTGTCGGGGAATATAATTTAGTAGATAGAATAATAATTTAACATCATTGTATTTTTCTTCTTTTCTTTTCTTTTTATTTGTTTTTATTTTGTATTTCCTTTCAATTTGTTTTTTTTGTATTTTCTGCATTTCATTTTTTTCTTCTTTACATATGTGTATATCCAAGATGTCCTGATTGATACTAAATGAATCCTGAACCCATACATCCTACATACAGAAAAACCTTGTACTTGATTCTTCAAGGTTACAAGAGACAAAAAAATCAATTAAAATGAAACTTGCATTTTACAAAATAATTTCTTGAACCATCATCATCTAGAGATTTTACCATAATTTTTTGTGAGAACTTTGTTAATAGTGTTTTCAGGTCCTATGTTATTTAAGGAGTACGGCATGGGTAAAAAGGTAATTTCCCTTCTTGGTCAGGATCGTTGATACCGACCCGACCACATGAGTAAATGGCCGAACACTTAAGTTCGGATGACCGAGCAATTATCAGATCGGCAGATTCATTCTTAATCCAATGGACCACTATGACCGACCTCATGAAGACCGAGCACATGGTGAGGCGTACTCAGGAAAATAAGGCATCATATTCTTACGGATAAGATGAAAAATTATCTTACTTTCATGGGGAGAACTGATGAATCAGTGTCTTAATAGGATGAAAGAAGTAAAGGTAGTTTTAAATTAGGAATCCTTATGGGAGAAGGAAATTGATTCGACTGGGAACCCTTGTAAAAGAAGGAATCTGATTTCTGCACTATTATAAATAGGAGGGTAGAGTGTGTGTAAGGGGCATCCGAATCAATATCAAGATCATTACGATCAGACTTGTAAAACACAAGAGATATCAGAGAAGCAAATCTCAGTAATAAAAACTATTATTCGGTTTGTGTTTGTGGACGTAGGTTGGATCTAGCCAGCCGAACCACGTTAAATCTCTTTGTCGATTGGCGTATTTATCTGAATTTTGCTAAATTTGCTTTTGGTTCCCCATAACCGAACAAATTCACTATTGAGGGAGGATTGGCCTGGGGGTAATATTCCCTTATTGCCCTGAGACCAAAATCAGCCATCAACAGTTGGCGCCGTCTGTGGAGAACCTCCAACAAAAAAGCAGCTCGCATATTAAGACGATGGCAAAAGGTGGAAATCGCAAGTCGTCGGGAAGTCCGACAGCAGAATGGATAGAGAAGATAGAAGAAAACATGAGGAAAGAAATGGAGGAAAACCAAGCCCTTCTAAAATCTATGATGGACAGACTAGAAAGGATGGAAGGGGGGAACAACGAGAGATTTGGAGCCAGAACCAGTCAGAGAAGAGGTGAGACGGTGGAAGAAGAAAAGGTTGTAGATACAAGTGAAGATGATAGACCTAGAAGGAGGGGCCCCTACGGGGTAAAATCCGTAGTGGTAGAAGAAGATTCGCAAACGGAGGACACGTGGGAAGAAAAAGAGGGAAGACAGCCGCCAGATTCCTCCTATGATAGCCCCCAAAACATCAGAAGGGAAAAAAAGAAGTATGGCGAAGCAGAACAAGAGAACTCAAGTCATGAGGAACGCCACGCCCGGGGAAATAGACACGAAGAAGGCCGCAGGAGGTGACATGGTAACTCAGATAGCAACATGAGGTCTTCGTTGAGGAAAGAGATGGCCAAGTGAGGAGTAAACCTTAAGACTGATACAGGAGATGCCCGGGACGGTGAGGAGGAATCTCCCCTCGCAGAAGAAATAAGGTCGGTAAAATTCCCGAGACGATTCAACATGCCTACCATGACACCCTACAAGGGCCATACTGACCCAAAATCCCATATTGAAAGCTTTGTCCTATTAATGAAAGTCCAAGGAGTAGTAGAGGATGCCGTTTGCAAAGTATTCCCTTTAACCTTAGGCGGATCCGCCATTCTACGGTACAGAAGTCTAGCCCCAGGGAGCATCAGCAACTTCGCGTAACTCAAAAAATCATATGTACGGCACTTCAAAGGGGCCTACGTTCCTAAAAAGACAATTGGAGAGTTAAGACTCATGAAGTAGGGAGATGACGAGCCCCTGAAGGATTTCATTGAAAGATACCATAATATGGTGCTCGAGGTCGGGGGATATGAGTCCATCGAGGCCTTGGAAAGTTTAAATGGGGCCTTAATCTGTGGACTCACCTAAGAATCCAAGATACGCCGGATTATGCAACAGCCTTGGAAATAGCCCGAAAGTTTGTTTTGTTGGAAAACGAAGAGAAAATCTCCCGGAGAGGGACATCTATCAGAGAGAGGACAATAAGGGCAGAAGCCCCCCGCCGGCCAGATAGGGAGTTTAAAAAACCGCCCCCGAGACGCAAGGAATTGAAGCCAATACCTCGGAACAACCAGGAAAGAGGAATCCCGAACCAAGTAAACCATGTAGTCAGGGAAGAGGCATACATTCCTCTGAATAAGCCACTAGGATAAATCGTCATGGAGATCCAGGAAAAATGCCTCTTTATAGAACCTAACCTCAGGAGATTCCCCCCAGATAAGAGAAATAAAACATCCTATTGCGTATATCATAATTTTAGTGGACATCCGACGGACGGGTGCAAAGACTTGCGGGAACAAATGGAAGACCTGGCTCGGAATGGACATTTAAATAAATACATTGACCATGAGGTTATGGCGGCTTGACAAAGGGCACAGCGCCGACAAGTAAACATCATCGCATGAGGGAAAACACTGGCCGGAGATTCTAACCGGTCAAGAAAAAACTACAGCCGGGCTCGGGGGTCGGAGGTACTAGAAACGGAGCAATCCTCGGGAATACAAGGTGGTCGGTCGGTGCCAATAATGTTCACTGACGAGGATGCCCGAGGAGTGAGTTTCCCCCACGACGATGTGTTAATAATCAAGGCAACAATCGGTGGTTAAGAGGTAGACAGAATCCTGGTTGATCCCGGGAGCGCAGTGGATATAATCTCCAAAGAGGCTCTGAAAGGCCTTGGAGTGGAGTATGCAGCTCCGACCGACGATGGAACTCCCCTATACGGCTTCGGGGGCTCAACGGTCATCCCATTACGGAGAATACAATTAGCAATGACGATCGGAACTCATCCCCGGACTCGGACGATTATGATAAACTTCATGGTGGTGGACTGCATGAGCAGTTACCAAGTCATTTTCGGTCGACCTTTCATGATGAAGACAAAGACCGCAATGTCCTGCCATTACTTAAAGTTAAAATTCCCCACCCGGGAAGGGATCAGAATCGTGTGCAGGAGTCAGAAGACAGCCTGAAGCTGTTTTGGCACCCTCTCACGGGAAACCCTCTGCGTTGAAAGAGGTACCTAAAAAAGACAAGCAAATGAAGACAGAGAAGAAGCAATGAGGAACACAGGTCCTCGACCATATAAAGTTGCCCGGTTAGGGGCGGTCGAAGAACTAGAAGAGACGGAACTTTTTGGACCTGGGAAGAGCATGAAGATAGGGGGAAACTTAGACGAAACCCTGAAACAAGACCTGCTGAGGTGTCTAAAGGAGTACCCGGACGTCTTCGCATGGGGGCATGACGACATGCCCGGGATTGATCCGAAGTTCATCAATCACCGCTTGGCAGTAAACCCGTCACACAAGCCAGTCAAGCAAAAAATAAGAACCTTTAATCAGGAACGGTGCAGGGCAGTAGCGACCGAGGTGGACAAATTATTAAAATCTGGTTTCATCAGAGAAGTAAAATACCCGGAGTGGGTATCAAACGTGGTATTGGTGAAGAAGTCAAATGAAAAGTGGAGGATGTGTGTGGATTTCACCGACCTCAATAAGGCATGTCCAAAAGACAGCTTCCCACTGCCAAACATAGACCAGCTAGTAGATACAACAGTCTGCCAGGGACTGCTAAGCTTTATGGATGCCTTCTCGGGATACAACCAGGTCAAGATGCACCATGCGGACGAGGAGAAAACAACTTTTGTCACCGACTAGTGGCTTTACTGTTATAAAGTAATGCCCTTCGGACTGAAGAATGCAGGGGCAACCTTTCAAAGGCTGGTCAACAAAATTTTCAAACCGCTCATTGGCACGTCAATGTTGGTAAATGTTGACGACATGATAACAATGTCCCAAGAGCCAGAATGTCATGTGACCAATCTAAAGAAAACCTTCGAATTACTAAGGAAACACAATTTAAAGCTCAACCCGGAGAAATGTGCTTTCGGGGTAGCCTCAGGGAAGTTTTTAGGCTACATGGTAAGCTCCCGAGGCATAGAAGCCAATCCACAGAAGATCCAAGCCGTACTGGACTTAAAGTCTCCCAGGACGGTAAAAGAAGTGCAAAGTCTAACCGGCAGATTGGCCGCGCTCAACCGATTCATCTCCCGAGCAACAGACAAATGCCACCCTTTCTTCAAAGTCATCAAGAAGGCCAAAAAGGAAATCGACTGGACGCCAGAATGCGAGGAAGCCTTCCTACAGTTAAAATAATACCTAACACAGCCCCCGCTTCTAGCAAAACCATTCCCAGGGGAAACCTTATACTTGTACTTAGCTGTCTCAGAGCATGCAGTAAGTTCGGTGCTAATACAAGAGGTCGACAAGGTCCAAAGGCCAGTATGTTATGTCAGCAAAGCTCTATTAGATGCCGAGACCCGATATCTGGTACATGAACTGGTCGCCCTGTCATTGATCACTGCAGCCCAGAAATTACGACCCTATTTCCAAACCCATCCTATTGGGTTTACACCATTATCCTCTGAGACAGATTCTACAAAAACTAGAAGTTTCAGGCAGGTTAATGAAGTGGTCGGTAAAGTTAAGTGAACACGACATTTCTTACCTCCCAATGGTAGTAGTAAAAGGGCAGGCTTTGGCAGATTTTATCGCGGAATTCACAGAACCCCATGTCTTGACTGTGGGGGAAGGCAAATGGGAGATGTCAGTAGATGAATCTGCCAGCTCATAAGGCAAGGGAGCTGGGATCATATTGAAGAACGAAAAAGGTGAAGAGGTATTGTTCACCCTAAGGTTCGCCTTCGAGGCCACAAACAATAAGGCAGAGTATGAAGCAATTCTGGCCGGTCTTAGGCTATGTGCGGTGGTGGGAGTCCACGACATAGTGATAAGAAGTGACTCTCAGCTGGCTGTTCAGCAGCTGAAAGGCGAATTCCAAGCCAGGGAGCCGAGTATGATAGCCTACCTAGATGAAGTAAAAAGGTTGGTGGAAAGAATGAGGAACGTACACTTTGAGCAAATCAGTCGAGAAGACAACTGCGAGGCATACTCCTTGGCACGACTCGGATCTTCGATAAAAGCAGAAAACCCCAGAATAGTCCCTCTAATCTGCCTCCGAGAAAAGAGCGTGGGAGAACTCGAAGTAAAAGTATTGGATAAGGAAGACAAAACCTCGTGGATACAGCTAATTAAGAAATATTTGGAAACAGGGGAGACCCCGTTTTCCTTATCATATGGGTGTGAAGCAGTTATTCCAGTAGAGATCGGAATAACTACCCATATGGTCCGTCATTTTAAGAGCGAACAAAATAAAGAACTTATCAGAAGCCACCTCGACCTGATCGAGGAAAAAAGAGAGAAGTCAGCTATGAAGACAGCAGTTTATCAACAAAAGAAGGCCCGCTTCTACAACAAAAAAGTTTGAACCCGCGTCTTTCTCCCAGACGACCTGGTAATAAGAGAGTCACCCTGATGACACTCGAAGGCCGGAAGAAGGCTCGTTAGGAGCCAAGTGGGAAGGGCCCTATAAAATTGCAGAGATGCAACCCGAAAATGGGTATAAGCTCATGTAAAGCCTTTCTCGAAATGTCCCGCAGAGAGCTATAAGAAGGGCAGTATGTCCCCGAGTATGAATAAAACTTTCTCTTTTCAAAATTTCCACCTGCTCCCTTAATTAAAAAATTGAAAGCTATATTCAAAATTCCGGGGGCATACTCAACGCAACGATCCAGGGTCAAAGCACCAAGTCCGCAACAAACCGATCACGGATGCTACCATAACAAAACACAAGCACAAACAAGCCGACCAGGTTCACTTAACTTGCAAAAGATTCAGGACCGTATCAAGGGATAAGAACCGCGATGGAGCACAGAAACCCTTCGATTTACAAGGGACATTCTGAGATATAAATCGCGAGAAAGGAATGCCCCCAGGAGATGGCCTTACCAGGCCGGTTGGGAAAAACAGAACAGAGAATGTGCCCGCATATATTACACCTACCCGATCAGTTGGATCCGTGAGAAGCATAGCACGAGGATGGATGATACCCCCGTGGCGTTTGCTTGCTCCAGTGTTTACCAAACATAAGGAGGAATATGCCCTTAATGTTTCGGACACTCTCTGATCCTCACCTACCTGATTAATGGATCCGTGAGAAGCATAACACGGGGATGGATGATACCCCAGTGGCGTTTGCTTGCTCCAGTTCTTACCGAACATAAGGAGGAATATGCCCTTAATGTTTCAGACACTCTCTGATCCTCACCTACCTGATTAATAGATCCGTGAAAAGCATATCACGGGGAAGGATGATACCCCCGTGGCGTTTGCTTGCTCCAGTGTTAACCGAACATAAGGAGGGATATGCCCTTAACATTTCGGACACTCTTTGATCCTTACTCGATCACTCGGATCCAAGAGAAGTATAGCCTGGGGAGGGATTGTGCCCCCGTAGCGTATGCTTGCACCAGCGTTATAAGGAGGAGCCCTCAAACAGTACACAGGCTCCATGGAGACCTGAAGTATAGAGGATGTGCCCTTACCATTCTAAACGCTTTTTGATCCGAATCCTGGTTCGCCGGGACGCTGAATTGAAAGTTTCAGAATTGTGTTTTGGAGGCCTCAGACATGACGCTGTTTTGAGGCATCCGCGCTATTGTTTTAAGGTAAGTGATTCAGTCACCCCCATTTCATGATTTTTATTTTCCAGAGTTTTTTCTTTGTTTTTCACTGGTCTGGCAAGGGGACGACCGTGCCAGATTCGGTAGGGCTTCAAAAGGTTGATTCACTTCCCTTCCGAACAAGTCCCAAGGATTATTCGGCTCGGGGCTGGAATTCATTCCGCTGAGGCCACTTGTGAATCGGCTCGGGGCTGGATTCATTCCGCCGAGGCCACTCGTGAATCGGCTCGGGGTTGGATTCATTCTGCCGAGGCCACTTGGTTAATCGGATCGGGCCTGGATTCATTCCGCCGAAGACATCTGATTGATCGGCTCGGGGTCAGGTTATATCCTCCCGGGTCTCTCTTTTGGACTGGGGACGTAACATTCCCATAGGGCCAAGTGTTTCTCACATCTCGGGGTCGGGTTATATCCCACCAAGTTTCTCTTTTGGACTGGGGACGTAACATTCCCTCAGCGCCAAGTGTTTCTCACAGCTCGGGGTCGGGTTACGTCCCAACGGGTCTATCTGATCAAGCAGGGGACGTAACATTCCCCCAAAGTAAAGTATTTCGACTAGCTCGGAATCGATTCTCGTCCACTGAATGATTTCATTTTAAGTTCGTGTTATCCCCTCACGGACGGGTCTCAAGTGATCGTTTGAAGGGAGTCGTTCAGAGTAAATTACGAAAAATAGAATAAAAGAACAGAAACACATAAAATATGTATTTAAATAAAGTGTGAAATGTTATTATAAGAAAAGTAAAGTTTACACAGGGCCCCGTTCGGGTTACCCCTTGTCAGTCAACCCACGTAGGGGCAGGTGGTTCTTCCTCAGCGGGCTCAGATGACGGATGGCTCGGCTCGGCCTCGGGAGGTGGGATAGTAGCTTCTACATCGACAACCTGGGAGACCCCTACTTCAAGGGTCGGAGGAGGAACCTTAGGTAGGTTCTCGTCAGAAGCAGGAACCTCGGGTCGGTCCTCGTGAGGAACCGGGAGGACCGGGGCGATCGAAATCGGGTCTGGATCAATCACTTCTTCTGGAGAAGGGGGTAGCCATTTCTAAAACTCCTCTTCAGATATTTCCCCTTTACAGAAGCGGATGGCCGCATGGATAGGCCCATGTCCAGGTCGAGCAGTACCATCAGAATAATTCAGCACAATCACCAACCCCTTCGAGACGGATGGAGTCCCTCTCGACCTCCAACTCAAGTTCTCTATTCCTAAGCTCGTCCCGGGCCCGCACCAGCTCTTCATCTTTTTTCCCTCAGCTTAGATTCAACGTTGCACACTTCCACCTCCAGGTCCTCGGATCCTTTGTCAACCTGGCCGGCCTCCAAGTCCTTCTTGGCGGCATCAGCATTTTTTCTCTCTAGAGAGGCAGCAGCCCGGAGAGCTTTGTTTGTTGTGTGGGCCTTAACAGCAGCCAGTTCCAGATTTTTTTGTTTTTTTTTCTTGCGAACCAGCTCGGCTTCCGCTTCAGAGTGTCGGTTATGAAGCCTCTGGGCTTGGCCACCCTCGGATAAAAGGCTCAGAAGAAGGTCTTTATTCTTGGCCGTGATATAATTCGCCTACCGAGAAGAAATAAAAAGTCAGAAAACAAAATTGAGTCATGGACTCATAAGTGAGAATGGGGAAATGTGACTACCTTGGCCATTTGGGAGCATATCTCCGTAACGACGTCCTCGGGAGAGAGATCCTTATACCTCGAAATCTTCTCCGCAGGAACTGCCTCTGTCAGTTCATTAATAGCCGGCACCAGGTGAGAAGTGGCCTCCCTAATGCCCTGTCCAAGGTCTTCCACACCAAGAATCACGGCGCCTTTCCGTTTTTTGGAAGTACCCTCCGGCCTTTTCTTCTCTTTCCGAGCAACCTGTCTCTCACTCAAGACCCGCTCCTCCTCCATCTCCCGAGATAGATCGGCTTCTTCTGTCCCGATCAGGCGCCTCCTTTTCCTAGTAGGTTTTGGCGGACTGGTAGGTTGGGTGGAGACTGTTGGAGATACCATGGATTGGGGAGATAAGCTTCGGGTAGCTGACGGGGCCGCCTCTTCAGCCACCTTTTTGGCCTCGGTTGCTGGCCGTTTTCGAGAGGACCCGGCTCAAGTGTGGCCGATTTTCTTTGTTACACCGACCAGCTGATCCAAGTACTTTGGCCTTTTCGACATACCTACAAAAAAAACAACAAAGGCAAAAAGGGTGGTCAGTCCAGAATCTGAGCAAAATCAAAATATCATCATGCTAAGCAATCAAGGAGATAGGTTAGAAGGTTAGTAAAGCCCACCTATCCGCCCCGGGTCATTCGGAGGAGCAGTCCGAATCAGGCCCGACTCGAGAAAGGCTGCATCATTAACCAATTACTTCCAATGATCGCCATAACGCCGAGCCCAGCGTACCCGCTGCCGGACCTGATGGGAAACCTTGGGAGCGTCCCCCCAACAAGCTGGGAAGAATTAAAGAAGTTAAAATCCTATCATAAAATCAAAAGTAAGAACGCTAAGGGTTAAAATCCTAACCTCCCGCTCTAAAGATATCCGGGACAGAGACCTCCTCTTCGTACGATCTTAGAACTCGTCCCCAATCTCCTGTGGCCCAAAACCATAAGTCTTTGAAGTTCTTGTTGGAGTCGGGGAGCTTGATGACAATGTTTGGCGAATCAGCATAAGTAGAAAGGTAATACCAACCATGGTACGTTTTTGGGTTGGCCTTCAATCGATATAGCCTATTCACTTCTTCAAGAGAAGGTTCACCGAGTCTCGCCCGACTCCAAATCACATGAAGACCGGCCAAAATCCTCCAGCTATTCAGGCTCAATTGACAGGGGGCAATCTCCATCTCGGCCAGCATCCAGGCAAAATAGCGTTGCATCATCGCAGCCGAAGTCCACACTCAAAAAAAGCCGGAAGAAGGGCCACCGAACTTTCATCAGGTTGACTAGCACGATCCATTAGCCCTGGGACTTCAAGGGCGATATCTATCGAAATATCATATCATTGCCGGAGCAGTACGAGGTCGTCTTCAGTTATCTTGGAAGGACGGTCCATGTCCAGAGCCGAAGTGCCAAAATCACCGGGCTCTGGGTCCTTTCAAGGAATCCTCTGATGGTAAGTATCCTGTTCAATTTCGGAAAAGGTGGGGGTAGTATCGAGTTCCTCTATGCTGGTGCCCCCGAGCTCGAATAGAGCTCTTCAACAGGGGGGTCAGAGGTTAAGCGGGGTTTACAGAGGAAGACCTGGTGTCAGACATCCCTGACATCCGAGAAATAAGAGAAAAAATGGGGGAGGTCAGTCTATAGCTAATTTCTGAAGCTAAGCTTGTGAGTTCTAAATGCCCTAACAACAGCGATCAAGCCCTAAGTCTCTCCCTAGCAGCACAAAACCAAAACACAAAAAAAAGGGAAAAGAAAGGAACAAAAGAGAGCATGATTCGCAACACATGGAAAGCAAAAGAAAAAAGGTCGTTCAGAAGACTTACTTGTTTCTTTTAGAAGGGTTACAGATTGCTCGGAGCGGTCTGGTTGTTCTGAGGATTCACTGGTCACGGCTAAAAAAAAAGTTCTCGTGTTGGGGAGATCGAAGAGTTCGTGAAAGAAGGCAACAGTGTTTACTCTGTTTTGTTATAGTCTGATCGGTGCACTTGTGGTCGTTGGATTGAACGAAAGCGTCAGATTTACACCACGTGTCGCTTTTAAAATGATCTTTCAGAATTGGATGGACGGCTGAGATTGGACGTCTTTTTAAATTGACCATAACGGTCAGATTGTTTTGCTTTTTGGCGGGATAACGACGGATGGTTGACAAGTGGCAGGGTCCCGTCAAACCCTAGAAGTGGTCCGATGGGCATTTAAAAGGATGTGATGGTTACGCGTCTCGATGGATGGTTCACAGAGGGGTAATAAAGGAAATTCACATTGGGAGGAAGAAAGTCAGGCCGAACACCTGAGTCAGACCGATCAGGATGTAAATATGGGCCAACGATATTTCTCCTTCAGAAGATCGGCTATTAGTTCATCAACCATACCACTCTTATATAGTTCTCTGCACCAACTTGTATAACTCATTGGAACCGAGAACTAGGGGACAGATGTTGATAGTGTTTTCAGGTCCTATGTTATTTAAGGAGTACGGCAGAGGTAAAAAGGTAAATTCCCTTCTTGGTCAGGATCGTTGATACCGACCCAACCACATGAGTAAATGGCCGAACACTTAAGTTTGGATGACCGAGCAATTATCTGATCGGCATATTCATTCTCAGTCCAATGGACCACTATGATCGACCTCATGAAGACCGAGCACATGGTGAGGCATACTCAGGAAAATAAAGCATCATATTCTTGCGGATAAGATGACAAATTATCCTACTTTCATGGGGAGAACTGGTGAATCAGTGTCTTAATAGGATGAAAGAAGTAAATGTAGTTTTAAATTTGAAATCCTTATAGGAGAAGGAAATTGATTCGACTGGGAACCCTTGTAAAAGAAGGAATCTGATTTCTGCACTATTATAAATAGGAGGGTAGAGTGTGTGTAAGGGGCATCAGAATCAATATCAAGATCATTACGATCAGACTTGTAAAACACAAGAGATATCAGAGAAGCATATCTCTATAATAAAAAGTATTATTCGGTTTGTGTCCGTGGACGTAGGTTGGATCTAGCCAGCCGAACCACGTTAAATCTCTTTGTCGATTGGCGTATTTATCTGTCTTTTGCTAAATTTGCTTTTGGTTCTCCCATAACCGAACAAATTCACTATTGAGGGAGGATTGGCCTGGGGGTAATATTCATTTATTGCCCTGAGACCAAAATCAGCCGTCAACAAACTTAATTCGAGAAATTGAGACAACTGAACTAGAAATTCAATTGAGATCTGAATTGACAAGAATTAGATGATGTTTTTAGATCTAATCACTACATTTGTATTTTTTTTCCTTTTCTTTTGTCATTTATTTTTACTTTTTTCTTCACTTGTTTATTATTATTTATTCTCTTTTTATAAGTATTGCATTTGTATTTTTAAATTTTAACATATAGTCTGTATTTAGGTTGCATGATACATTGGTCTCGATTATCTAACAGTAGATTAGATATAGAGTTTTCATCACCTTTATCGTCAGTTAAAATGATTGATAACCAAAATGAAAATCCAACTGATCAGGTAGAACGTGAGTCTCAACATGACGATCTTAATCATCCTAGGACACTCAGAAAATTTATGAATCCCACTAGGGCAGGATCACCATCTTGCATTGCTTTCCCCCCAGATGCATCACTTTTCAATTTTAAACCAAAAGTCATCCAACTTTTACCCATATTCCACGGTCTATAATCAAAAAATCCTTATCTGCACTTAAGGAAATTCAAAGAGACCAAAATTACAGCGTGAATATAATTCGACTCAAGTTTTTTCCATTTTCTTTAAAGGATAAAGCTAAAATTTGGCTGCAGATAGTTAGGTCAGGATCCATCAGAACATAGGATGATTTTCAAGAGTAATTTCTGAAAACATTCTTTCTCCCTCACAAGAAAAACTCCTTTAAGAAGAGAATCACAACTTTCACACAAGAGTCGAGGGAGACACTTTACCAATATTGGGAGAGATTTAAAGAGATGTAGAATGTTTGTCCACATCACGTGTTTGAAACGTAGAGGCTGGTTTCCAATTTTACGAGGGTTTAACACCTCAAAGTAGGCAAATAGTGGAAATGATGTGTAATGGTGAGTTTATGGACAAACGTATCGAATATGCACTAGATTACCTAGAACACATAGCAGAGAATGAACAACACTGGGACATAGTTGGCACTTATGAGTCGTTTTTAAAACCACAAGCATTCGCTAGAGGCATGTTTAACCTTAGGGAAGACAATGACCTTCATGCTAAATATGCATCTCTAGCTAAAAAAGTTGAGGCTTTAGAAATGAGGAAGAGTGATCATATCAAGTCAAATCAAGAAGTCACATGTCAAGTTCGTAATTCAAATGAACATGTCACACAAGTTTTGCCAACCTTGCTAGCCCTGCAAGAATGTCTCCATGACCAAGTTAGTTCTATAAATATTTTCAAGAGATCAAATCCAAACTCATACTCCAAAACCTATAATTTTAGTTTGAGAAACCATCCAAACTTCAATTAGAGGAATGATAACCAAGCACAATCATCGCAACAACCTCCCCGGGTACAGCAGAATTTCCAAAATTCTCAAAACTATGCACCAATGTCCCACCACCTAGGAAAATCGTCCAGGATACCTTGCATGAATTCATTGAGAAATATGAAGCTATCAATAATCAAAATGTGCAAACATTGATTGATCTGAAAGATATTTTTTCTAAAATCACATCTACTTTATGTTGGGGTTGGTGCTCAGAGCGCCAATCCGGACCGTATTTATGTCTGATTCATGAATACGAAAATCCTTTTTTTTCCATAATATTACTTATTTATGGTTGCACCTCTTGTTTTTATATACGTATTCGATCTGATTACTATTAGATTGAAACTAAATGTTGTTTAGTGATATGTATATATTAGACAAAGGCCCGATAATATATAATGCAATATAAAGTTACAAAGGTAGTTTGTAATTGACATTGTGAAGTGTCACTGCTAAATGTATATTATCAAATATAGTTCCTGGTCAAGATTCACTAACACGGGTCGGTTAGTCAAATCCGTTGAAACCAGTACATGTCGTATATCGAGACTTGGTTCGATGGTTTATCCCAATGAACCATGAGTCTAGGGAGACTCGTATAGACGTGTAGGTGTTTATAGTGGATAAACACTGAACGACTCACCGAAGATTCTTAATGGATGGTACACCAACGTCAATAATAATCTTCTCGGGTTGAGTAGCATAGTGGTCCTTCGACTTGAGATACCACTATGGATGTATGAGACATCCTCCACACTTAGATGGCAGTTATGTCACCGATCTATTTAGATCAGACCTCCGCCTATTCGTTGGGTGTGGACCGATCCTCAGGATATCCTGTGTGTATCAAGATAGGATCTGTCAGTTCTGTGTACAGAGCATAGGTAGTCCATATATTATTAGCAGTCTGTTAAATCTGTGGCCACAATATACTTCGGAAGTAAGTTCCGAATGTTATTTAGAGATTGCTAATAGATACGTCGACAAGATAATACCTAAAGAGATTTGACGTTTACATCTATATCTCTGGGATTATCCGGATACCTGTGACGGGGGGATTATACGTATGCAATGACCTCGACCTGTATGATTCAGCTAGTTTATCTGTGGTCGTCATAATTTACGGGTGGGTAAATTATGGACACGAAATTGGATTTTGTGACGGATATACCTGAATCTAGAGAGTCTCACTAATGAAATATACTCGTAGAGCACTAGGGCAACATTTATAAATAATACTGATTATTTATAAGTCGTTTAAATGTTAAATGAAAATTACATGTGATGGGACCTAATAGTCATTTCCTAATTTTTGTGTATTTGCATTTAATCTTAGATTTTATCAAATACACATTAATTAATTGTCAAATTGAGATATTTGACTAATATCATAAATATTATGTATGTGATATTTAATGTAAATATAATACATATATTTAATATATTTGTATTTAAATAATTATTTAATTATTTAATTGTTAAATAATTAAATTAATTATAAATATAAATATCTAAGGTTATGATATTTTATTTAATGGCTTGAGTTGCTTTTGTTGACTTATTAAAAGGTTATTAAAGTTGTAATGATTCAAGTAAACAAGTGGACAAAGCTTTAATGAAACAAATAAAAAAAATATCATGATATTTTCCTTATGCCTAATTTTCGGCCAAGGCCAAATATGAGGGGTATATATTGTTTGTTTCATTTTTTAGGGTTTCATAAGTTTCAAACACACAAAAATAACACAAAAGAAGTTGAGAGCAAACTTGAAGGACAAAAGGAAAAAGTCTTGGAAAAACTTATTTTTGTAAGTATTTTCTTTAAGTCTTCAACATGGAAATTGTTTCTAACATGCTTAGCATCATTTTGTGCTTCTTGGATGTTCTCTCGTTTCTTATGGTTTGTGTTTATTTGTTTGAGAACTTGGATGAAAGATTCATGTATGTAAGTAGTCTTGAAATGGTTTCAAAGGCTTACTTTTGATTCTTTGAAAATCAAAGTTGCCATTCTAGAGTTAGTAAGCCACTCCTTGGTGACCAAGAATTGTTCTAGAGTTATTTCAAAGTGGTGAGGCTTTTTTGGTGAAGTATTGAATGAATTAAAGTGTTGGATTTTAAAGATTTGGTAAAATTGCTCAATTTGATGAAATTGAAAAATTAGGGTTCTTAACCCACTCCAAATTTGGGGATTTTCATATATGTGATGTATTATGGTATGAATATGATGCATATAAAGTTTTGGGTTGATTGGATTAGATCTTGGCATGTTTTGAACAAAAGGGACCAAAATGTAATTACTTGAAAATTTGGGGGTTGTCACGGCAATTTGGAAAATATTGGGGATTTTTGTTAAATCTGATTTTGATGCATTAGATGTGTTGAAAAACATTTTAGAAATGATTTAGAATAATCCAAAATTATATTTGATAATTTTTGGGCTAAAATAATCAATTTACAAAGTTTTGGGGCAATTCGGTAATTACCAAGAAATTTGATATCTTGTGTAATTTTTCAGAATTTGATAATTGGATAATTAAATAAATAAGTTTATTTAATTGATCCGAGAAAAAATTTTGAAATCAGAAAATTTTGATTTTCCACTATTCCGCTGCGTTACCGATATTCCCCCTTAAAACCCCTTTCAAAATGGTATCAGAGCGAGTCTGACTCTGGACACCCCGATATGATTAGCCCTTTAAAATCTAATGTTTGTTCTTTTATTTACTTGTTGCATGCATATATTTATTTAATTTGATTAAATAAATTAAAAGAATCTTTTATGGAATATCCTCGCTTAATAAGGTTTTAAAGTAACTGGTATTTGGAATACTTGTTTCTTGGTCCGTCTTGTCAATACGGTTTATAAATATTTTTCCGTGACTACATCCGAGACCGTGCCTCTGCTGTGAGGGTGTAGCCGATAGAGATTTATTTATGCCGAATGTATATTAGATACTAGATAAATTCAAGCGAAAGCGGAATCCTGAACGTGCCCTAGCTGTCAGGGTTACACAAGTAACTTGAGTTTATCATTGACGAGTTTAACCTTGGTGCATCTCCTTATGGGCCTGCCTTAGCAGCGACAACGAGAAACGACCAGGACTGGAAACCTAGGAGTCACTAGTGAGTGATTGACAATGAGTTGTCTACCTGTGAATATACGTAGGCGAGACCGTGCCTCTGCTGTGAGTCGAAATATATTCATGGGGTCCTCTTCCCATTATGGAATTCGATTTAATTATTGAATTCTCATTTTTCCGTTGGGGATTACAGTATTACGTAAAATAGTGGGAGACACTGCTAAGTTTAAAAAAAATCCTTAACTTAGGCAGTGTGTATTATTATGGAAATAGCCGCTTGTTTGTTTTCCTTAATCTATATTAGATAGAATTAAACTTTTAATTCACTGCACACATATTTTGATATGTTATCTGACTTGACTCTTGGTTGCAGTTTTGTTTTTTTTAGAATAGGTTCTAGATACTACTAGATTGGGATATTATTAGATTGGTCTAAATCATCGGGAACTATTGTTCCGATTTTCTTCAAAAATCAAGATGGTTAATGACTTAGTTTCTAAGTCATGATAGATAATCTAGATAGATATCCCTTTTAGGATATAATACTTTAGAGAGAATAGTTCTTATGCAGTAAGAATTGACTTGAATTAGTTCATGTCTCGAGATTCTTGATTGGTATTAAGAAAGCCTCATTAGGTATTTGTTTATGTAGTAATGACGTTTCTTAGCTTTAATGACCTATAGAGGCAATGTGTCTGACACAATTGCTAATCAATTATTTGCAATTGTTGTGAATAGTTGAATGTGTAGGGGTTGGTGCTCAGAGCGCCAATTCCCGGTTGTATTTTGTTAAATACTTCTGTAAAACATTATTATTAGTAATAATATATGCAGTTTCTATAATATAATCTATTCTTTTGTATGGTAAATACGTAATGACCTTAGAATGATTAGTCATGGTACAGTTGCAAAAGCGTCGCAACGGACATTGAGTCGTATCATGACGTTGTCATTCTCAGACAGTTCCTGGTCAAGGTTTACACTACTTGGTCAGTATAGTAAACCCGTTGAGACCGGTACATGTCGTATACTGGAATATATGATTCCAATGGTTTCTCAATGAACCATAAGTCTTGGAGACTAGTATAGACGTGTGGGTGTTTATAGTAGATAAACACTGAACGACTCACCGAAGATTCTTAATGGATGGTACACCAGCGTCAATAAGAATCTTCTCGGGTTGAGTAGCACTTGTGATTCTTAGACTTGAGATGCCATTGTGGGCACATGAGACATCTTCTACACTTAGATGGCAGTCACGTCACCGATCTATTAAGATCAGACCTCCGCCTGTTCGTTGGGTGTAGATAGATCCTCAGGGTGTCCTATGTGTATCAAGATAGGATCCGTCAGTTCTGTGTACCAGAGCATAGGTAGTCCATATGATTAGCAATCAGATAAAACCATGGGCCCGTGGTAAGTTTAGAAGCTAGTTCTAAACATTCTTTTTTGAGATTGCTAATAGAATAGTCGACTGGATAATCCCCTTAGAGATTTGACGTTTATATCTGTATCTCTGGGATTTATCCGGATACCTGTGACGGAGGAATTATACATTTGCCATGACCTCGACCTGCATGGTTTAGCGAGATTATCCGTGATCGTCATAATCTACGGGTGGATAGATTATGGACATGAAATTTGATTTCGTGACGGAAATACCTGAACCTAGAGAGTCTCAATAATGAAACATACTCGTAGAGCACTAGAGCAACATTAATAAATAATATTGATTATTTATAAAGTCGTTTAATGGTTAAACGCAAGTTACATGCTAAAGAGACTAGATAGTCATTTGCTTAATTATTGTGTATTTACATTTAATACTTGATTAATTTAAATACACATTAATTAATAGTCAAAATGAGTTATTGACTTTTATCCTAAATGAATATATGTTTTTAATATTTAATGTAAATATTATACATATATTTAATATATTTGTATTTGATTAATTAATTGATTATTTAATTGTTAAATGATTAAATTAATTAAAATATAAATATCTTATGTTAGGATATTAAAGTTAATGATGATAGTTGCATTGTTGACCAAAATAAATATCCATAAAGTTATTAGATATTTATAAAGTTGACCAAATGCATTTGAAATGAAAATTGAAATGAAAAACTTGTATTTTTGTCTTGTAAATTTCGGCCAAGGCTAATTTTTGACAAGTATAAATTGTTTTCATTTGCTTTTCATTTAACTTAACCTAATACACATTTTACAAAAAAAAACTCCATTGAAGAAAGCTTAAAGAACTTTGAGAAAGAAAGAAAAATCCAAGAAAGCTTGATTTTAGTAAGTTTTCTCCAACTTACTATTAGTAGGGAAATTGTTCCTTAGGATCTAGGCTTTCATATTTGATATCCTTAGGTTATTTCTTTCTTTGTTCTTTGTGTTTTTGTTGATGGAAAACTTTGGTGAAATTGTAAAGCATGTATGATGAAGAAAGGATATGACTATTGTAGTTATATGTAATCTTTTAAGGTTTATGAAACCATGTTGCTATTCTAGAGTTGTTGACCCACTCTTAAATGACCTAGATTTGATCTTGAGTTGTTTCATTGTGTTGAGACTTGAATTGGATGAAATATTGATGATTGAAACATTTGATTTAATGTAATTAGCCTAATTTGCCCAATTTGTGGAAATTGAAAAATTAGGGTTTATAACCTATTCCAAATTTGGGGGTTTTCATATATGTTGAGCATTTGGGTGTGTATATGATGCATGCAAAGTTTCATGTTGATTGGATTTCATTAAGATGAGTTTTGAAGCATGAAATGACCAAATGGTCAATAATGGAACCAAGTGAGGCTCACGACCTTGTGTGAGGAAATTGGGGATTTTGGTTGCTTTGGTGTTTTGATGTTTTGAACATCATAAGTTCATCTTAGAAATGATTTAGAATCATTCAAAATTGATTGGATCAATTTCGGACTAAAACGGACAAAAATACAAAGCAAGGGTATTTCGGTAAATTCACTTAAAATTGTTTTATTGAATTTACTTTCATAATTTGATTATTGGAATATTAAATAAACATGTTTATTTAATTATTCCGAGAAAAAGTTTTGAAATCTGAAAATCGGATTTTCACCGCTTCCGCTGCGTTACCGGACTCACCCCCTAAATAACCCCTTCAGAATGCAAATAGTAAAGCTAAAGAAAGGAGATGCGTATAGTTGTGTATAGAAAATATCGATTTTCACAATACTACAACTATAGGTATTGGATACCAGATCTCTCATCTAGTTATTTAAAAATATTAGTTAACGATTGTTTTGATATTTGATATCGGAACTCGCGACTATTGGATAGTTACTTGTTCTTTATAAAAAAAATTGTTTTATATTTGAAATATAACTAGTAGTGTCATTGACGTAGAGATAAACATTAAGAAATATTATTCGGTAAAATAAATAATTTAGAACGGTGCTTTATGAGTTTAATCACTTAAGCATTAGATGCTTATTCCGTATGGTAAAGGATGGTTTGATACAAGATCACACCACACATCCTTATCCATTTAATGAATATTGTATTCAGGAAGGTGATTAAAATCTCGTTTAACCAATGATTTGTCATTGGACCACCAGATTTATTAAACTGATACATTATATGTATGTAGTTTTAATGAATTGTAATTGCAAGGTAGTTTTCTTTACTTCGTAACTTAGTTTATGAATTCTCATAACTTAGTTACGTGTTTCTGAAAGAACACATATTGAACGTCTTGAAATGATCAAGAACTTTCAATCTGTTCTGATGAAAAGTAGGTTGAACATTTTGACTTGTTCAAATATATTCAATCTGAAGTTTTTTGAGAACTCTATCCTTAAAATTCATTACAAGTCTTTGAACTGTTCAAAGATCTTTGATACGATCAAACATATGAATTTAAAGCAATTAGTTCTAAGGTTATTCAGTGAATATGAT
Source organism: Zanthoxylum bungeanum (assembly GCA_019454045.1). NCBI lineage: Eukaryota > Viridiplantae > Streptophyta > Magnoliopsida > Sapindales > Rutaceae > Zanthoxylum > Zanthoxylum bungeanum. The sequence continues at coordinate 34,059 of SKCR01045130.1, forward strand.
TCATATTCAATATTATTCTTCCACGATTCCATCTTGATGGAATTGAGTAGTGGGAGCAGTCGAATCTTATATGATTTGATTCGTTTGATATTGAATGTTACCGAATTAGTTTCAATACTCTTGGGGATATGCTCCAGTAATACTAGTTCATTTTTTTAATTTAGGTTCCATTATTTTCTACAGTTGCATATATGATATGTATAGGTAGAAAATTCGAATATTGAAAAGTTTAAGATTTGAATATTTCTTTTATATAATAATTATATAATGGAAATTACTTACACCTCGGGAGTATAAGTAAAAGTTTATCATTTATTCTATTTTATAGATTATAGTATTCTATTTGATAAAATATCTTTTCTACGATCCTAAGTAATAAAATTATTTTATTACTTGGTGTGTAACATCTGATGTTAATCATTGTAGAAAAAGACTTTACTTATTGAAGTCAATTGTGAGAATGATAAACTATAATTGGAACTACGTAATTAATAAGATAAAACAACCCTTATACATCTTCCGTACAAGTCCAATAGGATAACAGAATCATTTACGAGTATTTGATACTTAATGGTTCTGTTGTTTTCTTATTGAAGAAAAATTATCCTATAACTTATAATGGAAGCGATATTTGATATCGATTCTGGAAGTTCACCATTGAACCATAGATCTAAGATTGTTCATAGCTTACTACGATCAAGTTTTGAACTTGATTACGCTTTTATTATGAATTAGTTCATGATATGTGCTAATTGTTTGCGCAGCGAAAGCAATGTGAGCTTATTAAAGGTTTGACCTTTATAGTATGACAGTGAGAAAAGTTATACTCAGCAATCTATTGTAGATTCTGAGGAAACTTGTCTCTAGTCACACTTAATTGAACAATTAAAGATATATTGGTTAATGTTGATATTAAACTGTATATTTTAGCTAAAGAATGCAAAGTGGCGTTTTTGAATGACTTATTCAAATAAGAAATCAGTTGTGATTTCTTTGTTTGAAGAGTTCATTCTGGAATGGCCCTAGAGTTTGTGTTCTGCTGCGATCGCAGTTTAGTGTGCTAGCTTATAGAGCCTGTTGTAGACTCGGATAAGTCTTCCAGAAATTCGTGTTCTCTATTTTTGATATCAGTCAGATTGTCTGATCTTGTCAAAGTGAAGAGGATACATATGTGATTGAAGGGTGATGAGTGGTAAATCTATCACTATTTCCCACTCATTTAACCTAATATTTTGTATAGTTACTTGAGTTTTGTGAATATTTTGATGTGTTTTGTGTTATTTTGTAGATAAATAAAGTTTAGGAAGCATTGGAGACAATTTTGGGGCAAAATGGACAAAATTGGACAAAAAAGGGCAAAATCATCATTTCGACGTCGCGACGCTGAAGACATGCGCCTCGCGACGCCCAGCATGCGCCGGAATTGCTAATTTGCGCCGTGGACACATGGACCAATCAGAGAAATTTGTTAACATGCGCCGCTGCTAAAATGCACCGATCAGGCTTTCTTGCGCCGTGCTACGTGTCACATTCTCAACGGACTTGCTAATGTGCACCGGTGCCACGTTTCGAGATCTCACGGTGCCGACAATCGCCCTCCACACGTCAACGTGATGTCACCAATGACGTCATGAACAGTGTCACGTCATCGGATAAGGATCTGAGCTCTTAGCCGCCTCGCCACGTGTCAAGCCGTCATTGTGCCATGATTCACTGTATCTGGCGTCGCGACGCGGAACTGTTCCAGCGTCGCGACGCTGGACCCTTATCCGTGCCTATAAATAGAGCTCGAAATTTCAGATTTCAGTGTACCTCTCCCTCCCACTTCTTTGATGTAATTAGGGAGTTATTCTCTCTCTAAGTTTCTTTTAATTTAGTTTTGTAATTTTTAATTACGTTCTGTAATAATAATAATTTACTTTCTTTATTTTACAGTTTTTACTATTCACTATGAGGAGGTAACTTCCTTATGCTAGGGTGAAAGGTAATTCTTTTACTATTACTATTTAGATTAATCTCCCTTAAAAATAATATATTTAATATTTAAAATTTAACTTAATCAGGATACCGCCAGATTGGTCGGTTGGTAATAAAATTCCTTTTCCGCCTTTATGGCTGGTTATTTTGGTTCCGCCTTTATGGCTGGTTATTTTGGTTCCGCTTTATGGCTGGTTTACTTTGGTTCCGCCTTTATGGCTGGTTTACTTTGGTTCCGCCTTTATGGCTGGTTGGTAATAATCACAAGTTTATATATTATTTTACTGGGAGATATCTAAATAAGTAGTAGTAGAAATAATTCTTTTTACCTTAGCATTTTATTTTATTTTACTTTTAAGTTCTTACTTTACTGCAATTACTTTTCAGCACTGTTACTTATGGCTTTTACTTTTAAGTTTTCATTAGCCCTAGCTATGTGTCATAACTAAGTTAGTTATCTAGGGTTGTGATAAATTTCAATATCACGGGTTTATAAGGGGTTAGATTATAATTTGGGTAATATAAAGATTTATTTATTGAATCTTAATCTTAATGCCTTTTTATTAATTGGCCACTAATAAAACTGATAAGGTAAACTTAAAATGAACTAGACATAGGGATTTTAGGTTTAAGACCTTAGATTCAATAGCCCACGATCTTCCTTGATGATAGATAACCCTTTAATAGATTTCCTTACAGGATAGGAATATACTTGTCGGGCGGGGGTAGCCATAATTGGAACTTAATCTTAATGAATCTAGGTAATTTGGTTGACATAGACATATGGTTCAATTGGATTATACTAGGTATTTGTAATTGACCATCGGAAGAGGCTTTTACATAATTTAGTGTTCCAGGTTAATAAATCAATATTTTACCCAACTATAAGATAACCACTTCATCTTTAAATAATATTGGAATAAATCACAACCCTAGATAGTTTTTAATATTGAATTTTCTTAAAATCTACTTTCGAACAAACTTATTTACTTGTCTTTAAATTTAGAATCGTCGCCATTTCAAATAGAATAAACAACCTGTTAGATACTAGTAATCATTTGACCTCACAAAATTAATAGTTTAGGTATTAAGTCCTCGTGGGATCGATACTTTTTATACTACTTGAACGATACGTACGCTTGCGTTATACGTGTGTGTTTACGCCGGTCAAGTTTTTGGCGCCGTTGCCGGGGACTTATTTATCTTTTATTATTAGTTTAGGGGTTAGATACTTTTACTTGTATCTAATTTCTTTTTACTTATTGTTATTGTTTTCTTGTGTTTCAGGTTCTCAGAAACTTCATGAGACGAACCAGAAGCTTTGAACTCCGACCGCTTGACCCAGAAATTGAAAGAGCTATCAAACAGTTGAGAAGGGAAAGGCGAGAAGGCCAAGAAGCCTTAGTCAACATGGAACCTGAACCTTTGGAGGTTTCACCATCAATCCCCATTCGAGAAAGAACCATTCCGGTGGTAGATGGCCTCATTTCCTGTATTGTACTTCCTCATTTACCAGCAAATGCGGGTGACATCAAAACTTGCATTCAGATGATTCAGCAGACAATTCAGTTTGGGGGAAATGCAACTGAAGATCCTAATGCCCACATTAGCAACTTCCTGGAAGTTTGCGGCACGTTCAATTACAACCGAGGAGCTGAAGAAGCTATGAGGCTGAGATTTTTCCCATATTCCTTGAAAGACAGAGCAAAAGCTTGGCTACATTCACTACCAGCTGGATCCATCACAACTTGGAACACTCTAGCCACCAAATTCCTTGCAAAATACTTTCCACCAGCCAGAACTGCAAAGTTGAGAAATGACATCACATCCTTTGTGCAGCAAGATTCAGAATCCCTGTACGAAGCTTGGGAAAGATACAAAGATTTGCTCCGGAAATGTCCTCACCATGAGATTCCAAAATGGCTTCAAGTCCAAACTTTCTATAATGGACTTTCTGGACTGATGAGAACCACAGTTGATGCTGTTGCTGGAGGAGCTTTGATGGCAAAAGGAGAAGATCAAGCCTGGGACCTAATTGAAGAAATGGCCAACAACAATTCCTTATGGCCAACAGAAAGGAGCATAATTCAAAGAATTGTAGGAATTTATGAAGTTGGAGCCAATACAGCAGTCAACACCAAGCTGGATCAGATATGCAAATTTATGGAGACTCTCAACACTTAAAGCATCACTGGATCCACAAGTTCACCATATGGAGGAGCACCAGAACCAAACCAACTTGAAGAAACTGTGAATTATGTCAACAATTTCAACAGACAGGGGAACAATCCATATTCCAACACCTACAACCCATGGTGGAGGAATCATCCTAATTTTTCATGGAGCAACAATTCAGGGCAAAAGAACTATCCACCACCTGGATTCCAGCAACAGAATAAAGGCCAGGAGCAGACAAATGAACCAGTGATGGTAGAGATGATAGCTCAATTAAAAAGATATGAAGCCATGATTCAGAGCCAATCAGCTTCCATCAAAGCACTGGAGAATCAAATCGGACAACTGTCCAATGCTCAGAGTTACAGACCGCCAGGTAACCTTCCCAGCAACACAGAACCAAATCCAAAGAACCGAGGGAATGAGCAATGTCAAGCCATTACCTTAAAAAGTGGTACTGAGATCAACAAAGATGTTGGAATCAAGGCAACAATTGAAGATATTCCAAAAGATGCAGTCCCACAGATGGAGGAAAAAGAAGCAAAGGAAAAAGAAAAAGAACAGATCACTCCACCCCCACCTTTTCCTCAGCGTCTTCAGAAAAACAAACTGGACAAACATTTTGCTCGTTTCTTGGAGATTTTCAAAAAGCTGCACATTAACATACCATTTGCAGAAGCCTTGGAACAAATGCCCAGCTATGTAAAATTCATGAAAGACATTCTTTCACGAAAACGGAGATTGGGAGATTATGAGACAGTAGCTTTGACAGAAGAATGCAGCGCCATCATTCAGAGGAAGCTTCCCCCAAAGTTGAAAGATCCTGGCAGTTTCACTGTACCTTACACCATTGGAGAACATTACATCGGTAAGGCCTTATGTGATTTAAGTGCCAGTGTTAATTTAATGCCTTTTTCTATTTACAGGAAACTGCAAATTGGAGAAGCAATGCCTACCTCGGTATCTTTGCAACTTGCTGATCGAACGCTCGTATTTCCGAGAGGAGTCGTTGAAAATGTGCTGGTCAAAGTTGACAGACTCATCCTTCCAGCAGACTTCATCATCCTTGACATGGAAGAAGACAAAGAAATACCTATCATTCTTGGGAGACCATTTTTGGCTACAGGTAAAACTGTGATTGATGTGCAAAAAGGAGAACTAACTATGAAAGTGCAGGACCAAGAAGTGACATTTAATGTTTTCAAAGCTATGAAATTTCTGAGCGATGAAAATGAAGAAGAAGAATGCTTCAGAGTTGATGTTATTGATAGTATCATTCAGAATACTGAGCCAAATCCCACGGATACACTTGAAGCTTGCATCACCAATATGACTGACAGCGAGCTAGAAGCTGAAATCCTGGAATGTATCAACTACCTTGACAAACCATTCCGATTTAAAGCAACACCACCAGTTGAAAGCTTGGAACTGCCAAAGAAAGATCGAATCAAACCTTCGATTGAAGAACCACCACAGCTGGAACTAAAGTTACTTCCAAGCCATCTCAGGTATGCATTTCTTGGAAACTCTTCTGAATTACCTGTTATTATTTCTTCTTCTCTAACATTGGATCAGGAAGAAAAGCTACTGAGAGTATTACGAGAGCACAAAAGAGACATTGGCTGGACTATAACAGACATTCGAGGCATTAGTCCATCATTTTGCATGCACAAGATTCTGATGAATGATGAATACAAACCCACAGTGGAGCATCAACGGAGACTCATGTACGTGCCAAATTTGGGCCAAGGACAAAATCGTCTTTCACTTCGAACACAATACCAAGTGAGGCCCAAAAACAAAAACCCAGCCCATTAAACTCTAAACCCTTTACAAAAATAAAAGGTCAAACCCTTTAACCGATTCTCTCTTTTCCCCAACAAAGAATATATCTCCACATGCAAAATTCTTCTCCCCGCCGAAAGTAGAGACAATAAGCATGTTATGGGGACCCATTTCCCATGTGCAGACCAGAGAATTCACCTTTCTCCACCTATAAAATGAAGCATAATTCATGAAGTTAAGGGGGGAGCTTCTCAACTCTGAGGCAGGCTTCACTTTTTTCTTACAATCCTCTGCTTTCTGACATTAGCACTCTCAGAGCTCTCCATCCCCTTATACACTTACCACAGCCCTCACGGCCACCCAAAGAGTTTAAGGTAACATCAAACCTTACTTTCACATTTTACTCATTTACTACTCATTTCATACTACTGACTTGAGCGTCGGAGTGCCCCCGGCACCCACCACACCAGTGGGCAGTCTACTCCGGCTCACTCTATCTTTGTTTTGCAGGATCGCTAATGCCCCCAACTTACAAATTCTAATTGTGGACCTCGACCGAAATCCAGCATCCACAATTTGGTGCCCACCGTGGGGCCTTAGCGATTCATAGCAGACAAAGATTTACCAGTCTACGGTTCCTAAAACACAACCAACCATGGTTTCTAGCAGTGAGCAAACATCAGATCTTGTGACCACACGGCTAGCCATACTCCAAGAATGATTACACACCTCAGAAGAAGAGAATCAAGTCACGTGAACTCCAAAACAACCCTCCATAAGCAATTGGAAAAAATCTCCTCAACTTCCCAATCAACTTTTCCAGGAAAATGCTTATTATTATTAAGGAAAGACAATCAGCTGAAGCTGCTACAATATATTCTCCATCAAGCTTCACGTGGCTGAAAAGTTGAGTTGAGAGCTCACTACCAAAAGCAAGAAGCCATACTACATCACACGCGAATGAGGAATAGAATATACGATAAAGCTACATGCACAGACAGTCACATGGAATCCAACTTGATATAAGATGATTGGGTCCCATTTGACACTACAAGATGTTCTAATTTTGGAAGGCAATCAGACAAGAACAAAGGAAATAATATATCTCATTCACAACCATCCCATGGGCAACTGTTTGCATGTAGCATGGATCGATCCCGGGTGAAAAGAGAGAAGAATGAAAGAAGATGATATCAACCACTCATAACTGAATCTCACTTTTGTAGCATGAAATCAAAGCTCAGCAACAAAACTGCATGATTGTCATACTCTCCATACTACAAGGTGGATGGCTATCAACTTCAGGCTACATGGAAAACTCTCATCTCTCATAGATTACTTTGAATGATTATCAACTCCTCCAGACTAAGTCAAAGCTCGGGGCTTAAAGAAAAACCCAGTCGACATAACACCTCTTTGACTTGAGACTAATTAAGAATTACTTAGTTAACATCTCAACGTGTAGCTTGGGGTGTAACATTGATCCCAATCGACACTACACGTTTGTAGTTTGGGACTTATTGATGATCACAGCCGACATCATCTAGTCTGTAGTATGGGGATTATCCTGACCTTCATCAGGTTCAGTCGACTGGGAACATTCCCCATGGCTCATGTAGAGTCAAGTTGAAGACCTGGCCTTCATCTAGTCCAGAAGACATTGAAAACTCCTCTGGTCTTTGGACCCGAAGTATGGGGATTATCCTGACCTTCATCAGGTTCAGTCGACTGGGAACAATCCCCATGGCACATGTAGAGTCAAGTTGAAGACCTGGCCTTCATCTGGTCCATAAGACATTGAAAACTCCTCTGGTCTTTGGACCCGTAGTATGGGGATTATCCTGACCTTCACCAGGTTCAGTCGACTGGGAACAATCCCCATGGCTCATGTAGAGTCAAGTTGAAGACCTGGCCTTCATCTGGTCCAGAAGACATTGTACTCCCCTGGTCATTTGACTCGTAGTATGGGGATTACCCTGACCTTCATCGGGTTCAGTCGACTGGGAACATTCCCCATGGCTCATGTAGAGTCAAGTTGAAGACATGGCCTTCATCTGGTCCAGAAGACATTGAAAACTCCTCTGGTCTTTGGACCCGTAGTATGGGTATTATCCTAACCTTCATCAAGTTCAGTCGACTGGGAACAATCCCCATGGCTCTTGTAGAGTCAAGTTGAAGACCTGGCCTTCATCTGGTCCAGAAGACATTGTACTCCCCTGGTCATTTGACCCGTAGTATGGGGATTATCCTGACCTTCATCGGGTTCAGTCGACTGGGAACATTCCCCATGGCTCATGTAGAGTCAAGTTGAAGACCTGGCCTTCATCTGGTCCAGAAGACATTGAAAACTCCTCTGGTCTTTGGACCCGTAGTATGGGGATTATCCTGACCTTCATCAGGTTCAGTCGACTGGGAACAATCCCATGACTCATATGGAGTTAAGTTCAAGACCTGTCCTTCATCTGGTCCAGAAGACATTGTAGACTCCCCTAGTCCTTTGACCTGTAGTATGGGGATTATCTTGACCTTCACCGGGTTCAGTCGACGGGGAACATTCCTCATGGCTCATGTAGAGTCAAGTTGAAGATCTGACCTTCATCTGGTCCAGAAGACATTGTAGACTCCCATGGTCATTTGACCCGTAGTATGTGGATTATCCTGACCTTCATCAGGTTCAGTCGACTATGAACATTCTATGTTTCTTGTAGAGTTAAATTGAAGTTTTTTAACTTCAGCTACTTCAAAAGACATAATAGAAGTCATCTAATATCAGGATCAAATCTCTGATGATACACTCGACATATTACTCTTCAAGTCAAAGACTTTTTGACTTAAAGAGTAGGGAACAAACTGTACGTGCCAAATTGGGCCAAAGACAAAATCGCCTTTCACTTCGAACACAATACCAAGTGAGGCCCAAAACATAAACCCAGCCCATTAAACTCTAAACCCTTTACAAAAATAAAAGGTCAAATCCTTTAACCGATTCTCTATTTTCCCCAACAAAGAATATATCTCCACATGCAAAATATTCTCCCCGCCGAAAGCAGAGACAATAAGCATGTTATGGGGACCCATTTCCCATGTCCAGACCAGAGAATTCACCTTTCTCCACCTATAAAATGAAGCATAATTCATGAAGTTAAGGGGGGAGCTTCTCAACTCTGAGGCAGGCTTCACTTCTTTCTTACAATCCTCTGCTTTCTGACATTAGCACTCTCAGAGCTCTCCATCCCCTTATACACTTACCACAGCCCTCACGGCCATCCAAAGAGTTTAAGGTAACATCAAACCTTACTTTCACATTTTACTCATTTACTACTCATTTCATACTACTGACTTGAGCGTCGGAGTGCCCCCGGCACCCACCACACCGGTGGGCAGTCTACTCCGGCTCACTCTATCTTTGTTTTGCAGGATCGCTAATGCCCTCAATTTACAAATTCTAATTGTAGACCTCGGCCGAAATCCAGCATCCATAACTCAATCCAATCATGAAGGAAGTTGTGAAGAAAGAAATCATCAAATGGTTGGATGCTGGCATCATTTACCCCATCTCAGATAACACTTGGGTAAGTCCTATGCAGTGTGTACCAAAGAAAGGAGGAATTACTGTGGTCACCAATGAAAAGAACGAGCTGATCCCAACAAGAACGGTGACTGGATGGAGAGTATGCATGGACTACAGGAAACTTAACAAAGCCACGAGGAAGGACCATTTTCTGCTACCATTTATTGACCAGATGTTAGACAGACTGGCATGACATGAGTTCTATTGCTTTTTGGACGGATATTCAGGGTACAATCAGATTGTCATCGCACCAGAAGACCAGAAGAAAACCACATTTACATGTCCCTATGGTACTTTTGCTTTCCGCAGGATGCCATTTGGATTATGTAATGCCCCCGCCACTTTTCAGCGTTGCATGATGGCCATATTCTCAGACATGCTGGAGCAGAGTATGGAGGTTTTTATGGATGATTTTTCTGTGTTTGGAGATTCTTTTGACCATTGTTTGCAAAATTTGGAACAGGTATTACAAAGGTGCGAAGATACAAACCTGGTACTCAACTGGGAGAAATGCCACTTTATGGTGCAAGAAGGCATTGTTCTTGGACAGCGGATCTCACAAAATGGAATCGAGGTAGACAAAGCAAAGATCGAGACAATTGAGAAACTACCTCCACCAACATCTGTCAAAGGGATTCAGAGTTTTCTTGGACATGCAGGTTTTTACAGGAGATTTATCAAAGACTTTTCCAAGATTGCTAAAACTCTTTGCAATCTTCTGGAAAATGATGTGCCTTTCAACTTCACCAAAGAATGCCAGGAAGCTTTCGAGATCTTAAATCAGAAGCTGATTTCTGCTCTCATTATTGTAGCACCAGATTGGACCCTTCCATTCGAGGTAATGTGTGATGCTAGTGATTTTGCTGTAGGTGCAGTTTTGGGACAACGCAAAGCAAAGATTTTCCACACCATTTACTACTCCAGCAGAACTCTGAATGAAGCTCAACTCAACTACACAACCACTGAAAAGGAGTTTCTAGCAGTTGTGTACGCTTTTGACAAATTCCGCTTCTATCTGTTGGGTCCCAAAGTGGTGGTCTACACAGATCATTCAGCAATCAAATATCTTATCACAAAGAAAGATGCCAAACCCAGATTGATCCGTTGGATACTTCTTTTACAAGAATTCAATGTGGAGATTCGAGACAGGAAATGAACAGAAAACCAGGTGGTAGATCACTTATCGAGGCTCGAGAATGGAGAAACAGCTGGCAAAGAATTATAAATCAAAGAAACTTTTCCAGATGAACAGCTGTTCGCCATGAAACAACAGGAAGTCCCTTGGTATGCTGACTATGTCAACTACATTGTGTCAGGAAAATGGCTGTTGGAATGGACAACTCAGCAATGGAAGAAGTTCTTCAAAGAAGTCAAGCACTATGTCTGGGATGAACCGTACCTGTTTAAACGCTGTGCTGATCAATTATTGAGATGGTGTGTTCCACAGGAGGAGGTCAACAGTGTTTTGCAACACTGTCATTCATCACCATACGGCGGACACTTCAGCGGAAAAAAAACTGCAGCCAAAGTCCTTCAATCAGGTTTGTTCTGGCCCACACTTTTTAAAGATACTTATCTTTTTGCTTTTCAAGTGACAGGTGCCAAAGAACGGGGAATATTTCGAAGAGAAACGAAGGACCGTTGCAAAACATTCTGGAAGTGGAGATATTCGATGTATGGGGTATTGATTTCATGGGACCCTTTGTTCCATCATTTGGAAACATGTACATCCTGGTTGCTGTAGACTACGTCTCCAAATGGGTTGAAGCAATTACACTGCCATCCAATGATTCAAAAGTGGTGATCAAATTCCTGAAAAAGAATATTTTCACTCGATTCGGAACACCTCGGGCAATTATCAGTGATGGTGGCTCACATTTCTGCAACAGATACTTTGATGCACTCCTATCCAAATATAGAGTTACTCACAAGATTGCTACAACTTACCATCCACAGTCAAATGGACAGGTTGAGGTTTCAAATAGGGAGATCAAGAGAACCCTAGAAAGAACCGTTGGATCAACAAGGAGGGACTGGTCTACAAAACTAGATGATGCATCATGGGCCTACCGAACAGCTTACAAGACACCCATTGGTATGGCACCATATCGATTGTGTTTGGGAAAGCATGCCATCTGCCAGTTGAGCTTGAACACAAGGCGTACTGGGCACTGAAGAAGTTGAATCTTGACTCACAAGCTGCAGGAGAGAAAAGACTTTACCAACTCAATGAATTGGAGGAATTTCGCCTACAAGCTTATGACAATGCCAAATTATACAAGGAAAAACCAAAAAATGGCATGACCGAAAAATAGTGCACAAACAGTTAGAACCAAGGCAGCGGGTGTTGTTGTACAACTCGAGATTGAAACTTTTCCCTGGAAGTTGAAATCTAGGTGGTCCAGACCATTTGTGATCACTCAGGTTTTACCATATGGAGCCGTTGAGTTACTGGATCCCAATACCAACAACACATTCAGGTTAACAGTCAGCGTGTCAAGCACTACTGGGGAGAATCATTTGAGCGACAAAAAGAAAGTGTCCATACTTTCAGATCCAGCATAAACGTTCGAGCAGTCACGTCTAGCTGACGACTTTAAACTTAGCGCTCGCAGGGAGGCAACCCATGCAATTTTTTTATATATTGTGATTTGGTGTGATTTAATTTTGTGTGTTTAGTTTTTGCAGATTAAGTCATTTCAAGATGAGGAAGAAGCTCTCGCAAATCTTCACAAGCAATTTCCTTCTCTCCCTCAAAAATCTCTAATGAAAGTTTACAAAGCTCGCTTGGAACGGATGAGGTTACTGACGATCCATGGTGTTTCCAATGACATTCGTTGGGTAATTGAAGCACGAGTCCGATTGGTAGGTGAGTCTTCTGACTCTTTTATTTCACATCTGCCTGGTTGGTTTTGGAAGAAGCACCTATGCAAAGAAACGAAGAGCTAAACAAATGGGTGTTGTTACAAATGTGCACGTTGGAATTGCAATACTCGTTGTCGTTCTTTAGGAATGATGTCTGTTAATCGTGAAGACAAAATTAAATTCATTAGGGATGGCTGGCTTGAGTAAGGAGTTTTTAGATGATATATCTTCGACTCTTGAGACGCATCCCAGTGGATATGTTCACATAGACTTTCGCAGATTGCATACACAATTTCAAAAAGAAAGACAACAGTTAAGTCTTGGGAATCTGACTCAAAAAGACTCTGTTTGCCAATTTATAAGAAAATTGGATGGGAAGCTTGTCCCTGACGCATAGACGTTAATCAAGCTGAAAATTCTTGTACATATTATATATCTTTATCTTTTCCTACTAATTGTGATTTGTTTTGTTATTTTCTTTTATTTCCTCCGACAGGATCCAGATCTTGTTGACTATCACGATCTATTTTACTATTTTGCTACTAATCGTCCTTTGGAAGATACTTCTGCTATTTTTACTCACCCTTTTCAGGTATTATAAATTCAACTCATCATTGCACTTTTGAAGACATCCAGAGTAAAAAATGGAAGCCACTTCAAGAAGACGAGTTGAAAACATTTGTGTGTTTTGCGGTAGTTTTGTTGGTACTAAACCACAATACATAGAAGCAGCACAGGAATTGGGTCGAGTCTTAGCTGCAAGGAATATGCACTTAATATATGGAGGAGGCAATCTTGGACTAATGGGAATTGTTTCAATGGCCGTACATGAAGGAGGCAGTCACGTTTTGGAATCATCCCAAAACCCTTGGCAGAGGCAAATCTTATTGAACCATCAAACGGAGAGGAATTAATCGTGCCAGGTATGTCTGAACGACTGGTAGAAATGATTAACCGTGCTGATGCTTTTATTGCTTTGCCAGGTGGCTTGGGCACATTGGAGGAAATATTTATTGTACTATCTTGGGCGAACCTAAACATACACCAGAAACCAATTGGGCTGTACAACGTTGATGGGTTTTATGATTTTATTTGTGTGTTTCTTGATGATGCTCGAAGAAATGGGTTCGTGTCAAAACCTTTAAAAGAACTCCTATTTACTGCCAGAACTGCTCCAGATCTAATTGACCAACTCATAGCCTATGAACCAAAAGTTGACCCTATCATTTCAAAGATAAATTGGTCCGAGGACGATCGTGGTAAGAGGCGTAGAATTAATCTGGATCTTAACCTTTAATTTCCTGTAGATTTTCAGCTAACCAGGTACGACCTTCTAAACTCTTCTTCTACTTTTAAGACATTGGGGACAATGTCTCATTTAGGTTTGGGGGAGGAAATTAGTTGATTAGTATCTTGTTTTTAGTTTGTATGTTGTTTTTATTTTAGTCCTAAATTTTTCGAAAAATACAAAAAAATTTCAAAAATTTCAAAAATTACAAAAATATTTTGTGTTTTTTTTTGTTTGTTTTTGTTTTGACTAAAAAGGTGAAATTGGTGAGAGGTAGCTGAGTAAGGAGTTCCCACTCCTGATACGTATCTCAACCATTTATTTCGGAACAAGTTAATTTTTGTTTATTTCATTTTAAATTATTTAATTTGTAAATTCTCCTTAACACTGACTAAAATGGATCTTCATATGCTCAGTTGGCAGGTATTATCAATATACATAGTAACATACGGACATGAGCTGTAATTGAAAAGTTTGTAATATTCTGTGCTCTAGTTTAATTGAAGGAAGCATCTATAAATGGCAATGGAGTAAAAAAAAACATCTAAGATCCGAGTTATTAAGTCTGTAAGGGTGTTTTAACACCTAGTGCCCTACAACCAACTGGTTTGGGAGTCACTGGCCCAAAGCTCGCTACATGGATCGAAGATGCTGCAAAAATATATATATCTGAAGTCTGAGTAATTAAGTTCGTAGGGGTGTCTTAACACCTGGTGCCCTAAAGCCAACTGGTTTGAAAGCCACTGACCCAAAACTCGCTACATAGACGGAAGATATTATATATAAATAAAAAATAGAGAAAAATCAAAGAAAAAAATCAGAAAAATCAGAAAAAATTATTCCATTGCTACAACAAGGTGTGAAATCTGATAGAACTTTAGGACAAAATATTACTCTATTATCAACTGCACTTATGACTGTTGTGGGCAAAAATGAGTTGTTTAATATTTTGTTGGCTGTGTATATGAAGAATGGTAAATATAATCGGAGAATTTACTTATTCGGTAATTTAGAAAGAAATAAAACAACTAGTAACTTGGAGTAGAAGTTTCACTTGATTAGTCACTAACTTCTCTTTTCTCTTGTCTTTTTGCTTTTGTGTGCATTAGTTTTACTACCTTTTTACTTTTGTAAAATGTTTGTGGGTATCATTGCTATAAACCCTCACGAGACTACAACTCGTCCACTAGGGACACCTAGGGTGTTTAAAGTCTTGTTGCATGCGCTAAATACAACCGTGATCCCTACGAAAGTGGCTTAGTTAAATTTTATTTTCATGTTATTTTATTTATGTTTTGCTCGAGGACTAGCAAAATGTTAGGTTTGGGGGTGTGATGAGTGGTAAATCTATCACTATTTTCCACTCATTTAACCTAATATTTTGTATAGTTGCTTGAGTTTTGTGAATATTTTGATGTGTTTTGTGTTATTTTGTAGATAAATAAAGTTTAGGAAGCATTGGAGACAATTTTGGGGCAAAATGGACAAAATTGGACAAAAAATGGCAAAATCATCATTTCGACGTCGCGACGCTGAAGACATGCGCGTTGCGACGCCCAGCATGCGCCGGAATTGCTAATTTGCACCGTGGACACATGGACCAATCAGAGAAATTTGCTAACATGTGCCGCTGCTAAAATGCGCCGATCAGGCTATCTTGCGCCGTGCTACGTGTCGCCTTCTCAACGGACTTGCTAATGTGCACCGATGCCACGTTTCGAGATCTCACGGTGCCGATAATCGCCCTCCACACGTCAGCGTGATGTCACCAATGACGTCATGAACAGTGCCACGTCATCGGATAAGGATCTGAGCTCTTAGCCGCCTCGCCACGTGTCAAGCCGTCATTGTGCCACGATTCACTGTGTAGCTGGCGTCGCGACGCGGAACTGTTCCAGCGTCGCGACGCTGGACCCTTATCCGCGCCTATAAATAGAGCTCGAAATTTCAGATTTCAGTGTACCTCTCTCTCCACTTCTTTGATGTAATTAGGGAGTTCTTCTCTCTCTAAGTTCTTTTAATTTAGTTTTGTAATTTTTAATTACGTTCTGTAATAATAATAATTTACGTTCTTTATTTTACAGTTTTTACTATTCACTATGAGGAGGTAACTTCCTTATGCTAGGGTGAAAGGTAATTCTTTACTATTACTATTTAGATTAATCTCCCTTAAAAATAATATATTTACTATTTAAAATTTGACTTAATCAGGATACCGCCAGATTGGTCGGTTGGTAATAAAATTCCTTTTCCGCCTTTATGGCTGGTTATTTGGTTCCGCCTTTATGGCTGGTTATTTTGGTTCCGCCTTTATGGCTGGTTATTTTGGTTCCGCCTTTATGGCTGGTTTACTTTGTTCCGCCTTTATGGCTGGTTGGTAATATCACAAGCTTATATATTATTTTACTGGGAGATATCTAAATAAGTAGTAGTAGAAATAATTCTTTTTACCTTAGCATTTTATTTATTTTACTTTTAAGTTTTACTTTACTGCAATTACTTTTCAGCACTGTTACTTATGGCTTTTACTTTTAAGTTTTCATTAGCCCTAGCTATGTGTCATAACTAAGTTAGTTATCTAGGGTTGTGATGAATTTCAATATCACGGGTTATAAAGGGTTAGATTATAATTTGGGTAATATAAAGATTTATTTATTGAGTCTTAATCTTAATGCCTTTTTATTAATTGGCCACTAATAAAATTGATAAGGTAAACTTAAAATGAACTAGACATAGGGATTTTAGGTTTAAGACCTTAGATTCAATAGCCCACGATCTTCCTTGAGGATAGATAACCCTTTAATAGATTTCCTTACAGGATAGGAATATACCTGTCGGGCGGGGGTAGCCATAATTGGAACTTAATCTAATGAATCTAGGTAATTTGGTTGACATAGACATATGGTTCAATTGGATTATACTAGGTATTTGTAATTGACCATCGGAAGAGGCTTTTACATAATTTAGTGTTCCAGGTTAATAAATCAATATTTTACCCAACTATAAGATAACCACTTCATCTTTAAATAATATTGGAATAAATCACAACCCTAGATAGTTTTTAATATTGAATTTTCTTAAAATCTACTTTCGAACAAATTTATTTACTTGTCTTTAAATTTAGAATCGTCGCCATTTCAAATTAATTAAACAACCTGTTAGATACTAGTAATCATTTGACCTCACAAAATTAATAGTTTAGGTATTAAGTCCTCGTGGGATCGATACTTTTTATACTACTTGAACGATACGTACGCTTGCGTTATACGTGTGTGTTTACGCCGGTCAACGGGATAGTGGGAGCCGTACAAATTACTTTCTAGTGTTATGTATCTCCTTAACCAAACTTATCCTTATTATAGTAATAATGACATGTTGTAAGGTAAAGATTACCTAAGTCTTCTTACTCCGTGAAAGCAGTGGGAGTCAAGTAGTCTCTGTTATATTTATATAAAGTTTTATATATGATATAAAACTTGGAGACTTGTGAGTACTCTTATTAGTCGTGCATTAGATATGATCTAATAAAGGACCAACAAGGCTATCTGTATGACAGTTAGTATAACTGTTGGACAGTTATGTGTGTTCTTCTATATAGTATTCATCTTTCGTAAAGGACGATTCCTTTTTCGAAAGAGATATTGATTAGAATGTCTAATCAATCTTATGTATCATTTGATGATGACATAGTGAACTTTATTATATGCAATTAAAGATACGATTTAATCGTAATTGTTACGAGTTATTTTGATACCTTATAGACCATATGATGGATCTTAAAACACGTTTTTTGTGATCTTTGAGATATTAAGAACGAGTTTATAATTCATGGAGAATGCGATCTGCAACCATTAGGGTCATATTAGTTTTGAAACTAATTATGACGTTAGACAGTCTACGTCATAAAGAGTCACAAAAGATGCAATGGAAGTGTCACGAAGGATTCTATTATTAAAGTGGAAATTGATGCAACTTATGAAGTATTGAATTATGAAGTTGCATAGTGACCTTATAAATTAGAAGTTTTATTTTGGTGATGTGCTTGCGGTTGTCCGCATAATATTTTGGATTTGATCCATGAATACTTGGACAACTTAGTAGCTGTAGCACAATACTGATGTAATGTCTGATTCATATTAATGTATAATTTAGATTCTAAAAAATATGAAAGATATTGGCTATGAGAAACGATTGAGTTCATTATGTAATAGCGGACCTACTTCTTGTTGCCAACCTCTTAAGTGTTAGGTGAGCTTTTGAGAGCCATGAGTATACGATACAGATTGATATGTGTATATGATACCGTGAATTGGCACTAGAGCAAGTGAGAGAAATTATTGGGGTTGGTGCTCAGAGCGCCAATACGGACCGTATTTATGTCTGATTCATGAATACGAAAATCCTTTTTTTTCATAATATTACTTATTTATGGTTGCACCTCTTTTTTTTTTATATACGTATTCGATCTGATTACGATTAGATTGAAACTAAATATTGTTTAGTGATAAGTATATATTAGACAAAGGCCCGATAATATATAATGCAGTACACAGTTACAAAGGTAGTTTGTAATTGACATTGTGAAGTGTCACTGCTAAATGTATATTATCAAATATAGTTCTGGTCAAGATTCACTAACACAGGTCGGTTAGTCAAATCCGTTGAGACCAATACATGTCGTATATCGAGACTTGGTCCGATGGTTTATCCCAATGAACCATGAGTCTAGGGAGATTCGTATAGACGTGTAGGTGTTCATAGTGGATAAACACTGAACGACTCACCGAAGATTCTTAATAGATGGTACACCAACGTCAATAAGAATCTTCTCGGGTTGAGTAGCATAGTGGTCCTTCGACTTGAGTTACCACTGGGGATGTATGAGACATCCTCCACACTTAGATGTCAGTCACGTCACCGATCTATTTAGATCAGAACTCCGCATGTTCGTTGGGGTGTGGACCGATCCTCAGGATATCATGTGTGTATCAAGATAGGATCCGTCAGTTCTGTGTACAGAGCATAGGTAGTCAATATATGATTAGCAGTCTGTTAAATCTGTGGCCATAGTATACTTCGGAAGTAAGTTCTGAATGTTATTTGAGATTGCTAATAGATACGTCGACGGGATAATACCTAAAGAGATTTGACGTTTACATCTATATCTCTGGGATTATCCGGATACCTGTGACGGGGGGATTATACGTATGCAATGACCTCGACCTGTATGATTCAGCTAGTTTATCCATGGTCTTCATAATTTACGGGTGGGTAAATTATGAACATGAAATTGGATTTTGTGACAGATATACCTGAATCTAGAGAGTCTCACTAATTAAATATACTCGTAGAGCACTAGGGCAACATTTATAAATAATACTGATTATTTATAAGTCGTTTAAATGTTAAACGAAAAATACATGTGATGGGACCTAATAGTCATTTCAAATTTTTGTGTATTTGCATTTAATCTTAGATTTTATCAAATACACATTAATTAATTATCAAATTGAGATATTTGACTAATATCATAAATATATATGTATTTGATATTTAATGTAAATATAATACATATATTTAATATATTTGTATTTAAATAATTAATTAATTATTTAATTGTTAAATAATTAATTAATTAGAAATATAAATATCTAAGGTTATGATATTTTATTTAATGGCTTGAGTTGCTTTTGTTGACTTGTTAAAAGGTTATTAAGTTGTAATGATTCAAGAAACAAGTGGACAAAGCTTTAATGAAACAAATAAAAAATATCATGATATTTTCCTTATGCCTAATTTTCGGCCAAGGCCAAATATGTGGGGTATATATTGTTTGTTTCATTTTTTAGGGTTTCATAAGTTTCAAACACACAAAAATAACACAAAAGAAGTTGAGAGCAAGCTTGAAGGACAAAAGGAAAAAGTCTTGGAAAAACTTATTTTTGTAAGTATTTTCTTTAAGTCTTCAACATGGAAATTGTTTCTAACATGCTTAGCATCATTTTGTGCTTCTTGGATGTTCTCTTTTTTCTTATGGTTTGTGTTTATTTGTTTGGGACTTGGATGAAAGATTCATGTATGTAAGTAGCCTTGAAATGGTTTCAAAGGCTTACTTTTGATTCTTTGAAAATCAAAGTTGCCATTCTAGAGTTAGTAAGCCACTCCTTGGTAACCTAGAATTGTTCTAGATTTATTTCAAAGTGGTGAGGCTTGTTTGGTGAAGTATTGAATGAATTAAAGTGTTGGATTTTAAAGATTTGGTAAAATTGCTCAATTTGATGAAATTGAAAAATTAGGGTTCTTAACCCACTCCAAATTTGGGGCTTTTCATTTATGTGATGTATTATGGTATGAATATGATTCATATAAATTTTTGGGTTGATTGGATTTGATCTTGGCATGTTTTGAACAAAAGGGACCAAATGCAATTACTTGAAAATATGGGGGTTGTCACGGCAATTAGGAAAATATTGGGGATTTGTGTTAAATCTGATTTTGATGCATTAGATGTGTTGAAAAACATTTTAGAAATGATTTAGAATCATCCAAATTTTATTTGATAATTTTTGGGCTAAAATAATCAATTTACAAAGTTTTGGGGCAATTCGGTAATTACTAAGAAATTTGATCTCTTGTGTAATTTTTCAGAATCTGATAATTGGATAATTAAATAAATAAGTTTATTTAATTGATCCGAGAAAAATTTTTGAAATCGGAAAATTTTGATTTTCCACTATTCCGCTACGTTACCGATATTCCCCCTTAAAACCCCTTTCACTTTAACCATTAATGAGAAATGAAAGTTTCATGCACAACCACTGCCAAACCCCAAGAGGGTAGTTCTGGTAGTCAACATATAGACTAAGTCAAATATGTTATTACTCTTCTCAATGGTAAAGTCATCCAAAAACCCATTCTTGAACCTCGTGAAGGTTCAGATTTTGAGGGTAAGTAAGGGGTTGATGAACCATTACCTATCATTGATGATAACGATTTGTCACATGCACCTTCATTTCCTCAAGCATTGAAAACAAATAAATTGAATCATTCCCTAGAGATATATGAAATATTCAAACAGGTGAAGGTCAATATTGCTTTGTTAGATGTCATCAAACAAATATCATCTTATGCCAAATTTATGAAAGACTTGTGCACCGTTAAAAGAAAACATCGGGTAAGAAAGAAAGATTTTCTAGCTGAACAGGTAAGTTTTATTCTCTCAACCGATAATGCATTGAAATATAAAGACCCTGATTGTCCAACTATTTCATGTATTATTGGAAATCACAAAATTGAACATGCATTGCTTGATCTTGGGGCTAGTGTCAATTTGCTTCCATTTTCGGTTTACCAACAACTTAATATTGGCGTATTAAAACCAACTTTAACTACTCTTTTACTTGTTGATAAATCAGTTAAGGTACCGAAAGAAATTGTGGGAAACGTGTTATTACAAGTTGATAAATTCATATATCAAGTAGATTTTATTGTCTTAAAAACATAACATGTAGTAAATAGTTACAAGTCAATTCATATAATACTTGGTCGTCCATATTTAGCAACACATAATGCTTTAATTAATTTCCGGAATGGAATCATGAATTTTTCCTTTGGCAATATTGACACACTCACAAAGTGGTTCTTTGTTCCTAAGTATAAGAGTGTCGAAGTAATAAAATAATCCGGTAAGTTCGGGATCGATCCACAGAGAATAGATTTAGTAAAATAAAATTGTAATTTTAGTGAAAAGAAAAGGTTGAATTGTTTGAAGTGATGGAAAATTTTAAATTGAACTGTAATAATAAATTAGAATGCTGAGGCTAATGGATCTATTCTTAATATTTCAAATATAGAGAAATATTATTTTTTATAATATATAAATTGTCATTATTATCCAGTTAATTTGCTTTATGAATTAATTATGCCAAAATATATAAAACCAGCCATAAAGACGGTGATAACATCTGTCTATAACAAGTCCACTCAATTATGCCAAATAAATAAAACCAGCCATAAAGACGGTAACAAAATTTGTCAATAATTAATCCATATTTAAATTACTCTCTCATATCATATGTGGTAAATTATTAATTGTGCCAAAGCCTCTTAGGCTCTTATCGCTTGGTGACAGGAATAAACAACGAGTCCTCCAAATTAGTCCATCACAGTAAGCTACGAGTACATGATTATCTAGGTGCATTCACAGCTTTTCCTCGTAGAAAGATAGTGAATGAAGGAAGACACCAAACCATTACCTAGCCTTAAAAGTGCCTTTGATTAAACCTCTTTCAACCCACGGTAAACACGGTTAACTAACGCACAAATCACAATCATTACAAGACATTATTTCGGGGCCAATTCTCTAATCCCCAGTGGAGTCGCCAGACTATAGGACACAGAACTTGACGACGCAGTTCTAGGCTCGCGGCCTAGTTGGGAGTACGGAATAGTCCACGGAGGAACTAAACCGGAGAAATAACATGGAGTCGCCACCCAGTGTGAACCGGGAAAATGTGATTTAAGGCCGCACTCACCCCTCGCAAGGGAAGACCTCAAACCATTGGGTTCGGAATAGTCTCTTACTTATGTCACTTGTGATGATATGATTTGTGCAATAAACTAACTGAATCTACTCAACATGTATGCTCAAGGGTCACTTAGGTCTAATATGCATTCATCAAAATAACTCCTAATCTAAGTTTGCATGCTCGAAAATAAGTCTTTAAACGGAAAACACGCAATATCACACAATGAGCACATTGAACCATTAAACCAAAATAAACAAATAACTATTTAAACATAATCATAAACTAAACAAAATATCATGCATAAAATAACGTAATCATGCTTTGAAAATAAATAATAAACTAGGCTAACTCATGCTTTAATTAATAAATAAATAACCTACGAACTATAGCATGCTCAAATACAAGTTTGGATGAGATGAAATATGTGTCTCTTAAGTGGTACGTGGCATTGTATCCCGAGTAAAAACCGCACTACCGTCCAGTCGGATTCGGCTACTGAATTTACGTCCGGGTTTCCATCCTATATACCACAAAAGGGGGCACATATTCCGCCTATCCAACAATCACATCATGCCTCAAACGACTCTCATGCAATAATATTTTTAAAATAAACAAAATAAATGAAAGATAGTAAGTAACAAAGTGCCCTCAGGTCTAACCTCTTTTGTCGTCTCACGAAAGGGCGTTACACGTCCGTTGGAAGGTGAATGATCCGCAACCTTTCCGATTTACTAACTCAACATTTTTCCTCGCTGTTTTACTGTTCGGGCTGCTGTTTTTACTCCGTTTCACTGATGTTTTGCTGCTGTTTTTCAGGCCACTATTTTTGGTTAATTTAGGCTACTGTTTTTGGGTTAATTCGGGGACTGTTTTAGGTTAATTCGGGGACTGTTCTGGGTTTGTTTTTGTGCGTTGATGAGAGGTTTGATTTGGCTATTTATTTCGGCTTATGGGGATGTAGTGCGATGGCTTTGTGCGTGAGGGTGTGGTTGTGTGCTGCTGATTACGTGAGTGTAATGTGAGTGTGTGCTGTTTGGGTGATGATTTGCGTGGGTGATATGTGAGTGTGTGCTATTTGAGTGATGATTTGCGTGAAGTTGGCAATTTGGTCGATGTGGGACAGGCTAGTTGAAGGGCTGTTGTTGGTCCGTGAAAGGGTGAGTCAAGGGCAATGTGTGGGCTGATTGGTTGAATGGTGTGCGTGTTTGATGAAGAGGCAGCTACGAGTTTAGCGTGAAGAGTGAGGTAGGTTGCTTTGGCGTGGCCTCTAGATGAAGCGGTGAATGTGTGAAGGCTGTGAGTGGACCAAGGTATGCGTGGCTAGCTAGGGGTTGTTGAAGGTGTCGTGAAGGCGTGGAGGCGTGGACCAATGTGTCCGTGAATGGGCTGGTGATGCACTTGTGTTGTGAAGGCGTGGAGGCTAGGTAATGCGCTTGTGGCGTGAATTTGTGGAGGCGGGGCGTGTGATGAGAGGGTTCGTGAGTGAAAGGTTTTGGAATATTAGGGTTGATTTTGTGATAATGAGCCAGGGTTTGAAAGGTTGGGTTAAGGGTTCTTTTTATAGGCTAAGGGAGAGGGGTTTACCTTGTTGGAGAAGGAATAGGATTTGTGTGTTTAAGGGGGATATCTTTTAATTTAGTATGTGATAAGGAAATCCTTTGATTTGGGGAAGTGATTTATGTATTTTAGGAAAGGGATTTAATTTAATTTAGGAAGGTGATTTAATTTGTGACATGTATTTTAATTTAATTTAATTTAATTTTAATTTAATTTGTGAATGTGATTTAATTTAATTTAAGTTTATTTTAATTGGTTTTAATTTAATTTTTGACATGTATTTTAAATGTTTTAATTATTTTGGATTGGGCTTGGTGTGTTTAAAAACAGAGGTCCAACAAGCGAACCCGAAGCGAAACAAGCGAGTTAAATCTGACAAAATGCTAATTTCCAACTTTACCCTTCCAACGTCTGTTTCCCACGACATTCACAACTAAAGAGGTAGTGTCTCCATACGAGACTCATCATCGGGCTAATATGCAAAAATGCAATGCCTACATTGCGTAAAGTTGGAATTTTCGAAATTGTACACTGTTTGAACGCCTTTTTACGTTTATGGCCTCCAAAATCTAAATGTCACGTCTATTTTTCTAGTTATACATCCAGAGTATTATTTCACCTACATAAGAAATAAAAATCACAATAAAAATATATAAAACATAAACTTAATTATTATTTCATAAATGTGCTAAATTATGGAGATTAATGGAACTATAAATGTAAAATGATTACTTTATCTTTATTAAATGTACACTTTTTAGTATTCATCAAATATGACGTTAGAGCTTAATGTTTTTAACATGTGCAAGTAACCATATGACGGGGACTATGAAAATGGGTATATAGAACTAATTGAACCAATTTTGGAAGAACATATTCAGGGGAGTGAATCTAAACCCATGGAAATATGTACAACTAATTTTCTTGAATCAAGTACGTAATTAGATTCAGATTTTTCTAATGATTTTTCTTTGCTTAATTCTACACATATACTGGAAGACGATGGAGAGAAGTAAAATTTTGAGGAACTAGGAACCCTTGAAGAAGAAAAATATGAGGAAGCACCCAAATTAGAATTAAAGACTTTTCCAGAAAGATTGAAGTATGCATTTCTTGGAGATAAACAAACTTACCATATGGTAATTTCGTCCTCTCTCACAAGCGAACAAGAAGGTAAGTTGTTTGTTTTGAAAAAAAATATAAATAAGGAATTGGATTGACTTTAAAATATATAAAAGACAATAATCCTTTAAAACTACACATGCAGAATACATTTAAAAGATAGTGTCAGGACACATCGACCACCCAAAAAAGGTTAAACCCTTACCTGAAAAATATGGTTAAAACACGTGTCCTTAAATTTCTTAATTCATTCATCTCTTACATACCTAGTTTGGAGAAAATCACCTATGCTAAAAAACAAAGAGTTAAACAATTAAGTGTTTGTTATAAATGTGTACGTTGGACGTGCAACACTCGTGGTCGTTCTTTAGGAATGGTGTTTAATAATCGTGAAGAAAAAATTCAACCATTAGAGATGGCTTGAGTAAAAAATCACTAGATAATATATCATTGACTCTTGAGGCATATCCTAGTGGATTTGATAGATTGATTCACAACTTACATACATAATTCCAAAAAGAAAGACAACAATACAGTCTCGAGAATCTGAATTTAAAAGACCTCGTTTTCCAATTTATAAGAAAATAGGATGGGAAGCATATCATCGATCCATAAGGGGCATTCAAGTCGTTACTGGACATAAAATAAGAGGAAGATGTGAGCCACAATCACAACTATCAGTACATATTATTTACTGTTTTGATTTCCTTTTTATTATTTTAATATGTAACCTTTATTTTAGTAGCAGTGTTGTAGATTCAATTATCATTTCCATACTAACAAATGATGTCTTTCAAACTATACTTCTTCTTATTCAGATATCGGGGACAATGTCTCAATTTGACTGGGGGGAGGGAATAATTGACTAGATAGTTTTTGTTTTTGTGTTGATTTTCTTTTGTGTTTTTTTCAAAAACAATACACATAAACTAACAACAAATTTTTGACTAACCAAGTGAAATTGTTGTTCAGATTTGGAAATGTAAAGAGTTTTCGCTCCTGAGACGCAACTCAATGTTTCGTAACAAGTTATTTTTGTTCCTTTCTTTTTGAATCATTAAAATTTTTGAATTCTCTATAATATTGATTAAATTTGATCTTCATATGCTCATTTGACATATATGGTATCATATGATCGTGGGTTATAAGTGAAAATTTTATAATATTCAGTTCTCTAGTTTGTTGGATGTAGCACCTAAAGATAATGGAATTTGTGTTTTTATTCAAAAAAATAAACATGTTTTTACTTAGTAACTAGACATCTTTCCTCAGCAAGTAGTGATTGTTCGCATAAAACGGTAGAGTTTGAGTTAGTTTAAAATAATAATAATAATATTAATAATAATAATAATCAAGTTTTTACTTAGTAATCGGACATCTTTCCTCAATAAGCAGTGATTGTTCACTTAAAACGTCAGAGTTTGAGTTATTTTATTAAAAAACGAGATTGGATGAATAAGATTGATTTTGTAGCCTCTCTAACTCGAGCAATTAAGTCTGTATGAGTATTTTAACATTTAGTGCACTTAGGCCAACTGGTCTTGGAGTCACTAACCCAAAGCTTGTTATAAGGGTTAAAGAGAAAGCTTAAGGAAATCAGACACTTCTTTTTTTTAACATCTGAGATCCAAGCAATTGAGTCTGTATGGGTGTCTTAACATCTAGTGCCCTAAAGCGAACTGGTTTGGAAGTCACTAGCCTGAAGCTCGTTACAAGGGTTAAAGATGTATTATTATTTAAAAAATAGTGTATATAAATAAACTATTATTGCCAAAAGGTGTGAATTCTTATATAACTTTATGACAAAAATATTACTCTCTTTTCAATAAGACTTGTGAATATTGTGGGAACAATGAATTGATTGATATTTTGCTTTATGTGTGTATGGAATAATGGTAAAAAGTACATGAGAAATTACTTATTTGATAATTTAGAAAGAAATAAAACAATTACTAACTTGGATAAAAATTTGTCTTTTTAGTTTTCGCTTAAATTACTAGGGACTTGTAATAAGCTGGTTGGGGGTGTGATAAACACTAAAAAGTGTACATTTAATAAAGAGAAATTAATCATTTTACACTTATAGTTTCATTAATCCCTTTAATTTAGCACATTTGTAAAATAATTATTGAATTTATATTTTATATATTTTTATTGTGATTTTTATTTATTATGTAGGTAAAATAATACTTTAGATGCATAATTAGAAAAATGAACGTAACATTTGGATTTTGGAGGCCAATAACTTGAAAGTGCGGTCTAATAGTGTACAATTTTGAAAATTCCAATTTTGCACAATTTTCGTAATTTGACCATAACTTTTTACTCCGATATCGGATTGAGACGATTCTAATTCCAGATGAAAGAAGACTCAAATATCTACAACGTTTATCTTTACAAGATTTTCTAGTTCTGAGATATTCAAGGTCGAAATTGGTGAAGAGTCAATATGTGTTGTGTGTAATTTTAATTATTAGAAAATAAAGTAAAAATTAAAATTTAAAAATTAAAAGTTGAAATGTCACAATCTACCTTTAGGTGGATTGTGACAAGTAATGAAAAAATTATCAACAAAAATTTTTAAAAAATGTCAAAAAAGGAAAAAGAATATAATAAATTGGTAAAAATTTATTGTTTGTATTAAATTTGAAAAGTTGTAATTAATAATTGAGAGATGATCACTTCTACTATAAATATAGGTGCTCACCTGTCATTTTCTTCATGCTTATTTCCTTTTCTCTTTTGAAAAATTTGGAAAAAAATGTCTTGTGTATTTTAATTTTCTTTTAATTGTTTTTTCTTTCAGTAATAAAATTATGCAAATTTTTATTCAAATCATGAGTAGTTAATTTCATCCTGGTAAGCTAAAGGGTGAAATTATAAATATGAGAATATAAATTAATCTTACTTATATTATAATATATGAATTGTAATCTAAAAACTAATATTTAATATTCTCTTATATTTGAGGGTGTCTTGATTCGCTATAGACAATCAAATCTTGGTTGACACAGTTAATACTTTACCTCATATTATATGAGAGAGTAATTTAAATCTGGATTAATTATTGACAATCTTTTTTACCGTCTTCATGGCTGATTTTATATATTTAGCATAATTGAGTACCTAATTGGACTTGTTATAGACAAATGTTATCACCGCATTTATAGCTGGTTTTATATGTTTTGGCATAATTAATTCCTGAAGTAAATTAACTGGGTAATAATGAAAATTTATATATTATATAAAAAAAATAAGATTTCTTTATATTTGAAATATTAAGAGTGGATCCTCTAGCTCCCAATATTTTATTTCATTGTTGTAGTCTAATTTAAAAATTGTCAATCACTTCGAACAATTTACTCTTTTTATTTTTACTCAAATTATTATTTTATCTTACTAAATTTATTCCTTATGGATCGACCCCGGACTTACCAGGTTATTTTATTACATCGACACTCTTATACTTGGGAATAAAGAACCACATTGTGATTGTGTCATATATTACTTAAATGGGCACATTTAAGAGAATGAGAGATATCATACTTTCTTAAGGCCGATGAGGGAACATTTGGTGACTGGCCTGATCACATACGATATGGGAGACTGGCAGGCTGGTTATTTTTTTACAATGGGTGATGCTATCTTTGGGTCGGCTGGGCCTGGGAGGATCCATTCTCACTATGCTGCTTCGTGTGAGTGTGGTTCCTTTCATGGTCGTTTGGTTCTTAGTGTTTTATCTGTGATGTTATTTCTTGTACCGGCACATTTATGAACCGAATCATTTAGCCAGAATTTTATATTGAGGCGAGGATCAAACGAATACTCGAACTACCAGAGAACGAAATGAGTTGGCGCTATCTGTTGAAGGAAAGTCGGCTCAGAGGCAACCCAATTTGGAGTACAGTGCCTGAAGTTCAGCGATGTATCCCCTTAACTCAGTTATATGATTTGAATACCACGCTAATATCTCGTTGTTCGATTGGAAAACTTGGGTTTCAGTCGACGAACATCGAACCACTCGTACCAAGAGAAGTTGTTTTGGCAGTGTTAGGATTTTAGCGCGGGAGCAGCGGAAGCGCGCTGTTCGGACGAAATCGTAACTTTAAAAATTTTAAAGTTGCCGAATAAATTATTCAATATTCAATATGAATAATTCATTCATATTTCACCTAAACATATTTATTCAATATCAAATAACGACATAAATAGGTTAGAAACGTTGCGAAATTTTTAGGAAAATGTTTTTCCGCAAAATGGCATAAAACGCGTTCTCGTCCGAACCGACCAACCAAAACACATGGGGGCTGCCCAGGTCAGGTCTAATAGTGAACAGTGACCAATTCACTGTTTAGACAGCGGACACCCGGTAAGCCCGCAACTCACTCGGTAACGCCGTTTTTCACCGTTTCCGCATATTTCAACTCCGAAAAATTTTTCGGCAATTGTTCCAATCCCAAAATACATCCAATACATTTATAAAACATACTTTTCATCACCAAAATCACAGAAATTTCAGATCTGATTTGGTAACCAAAAATATCATTTTTCATGATTTAAATCCAATTTTCTCAACATTAATCATATAAATACTTACACCAACCAAAGTCACCACAAATGAAGAACTCAAGAACAATTCTAGGATTTACAAGAGTGGTCATAACACTCTAGAATGGCAACAAGTCATCAAATGATAAATTGAACTAATATTACACTAATATTATACAATCTAACTTCACACATGCATTAAGCCTCCAAATCCATCCACAAAATCAAAAAGCCCCAAAATATAAGAAAGGAATAAATCCTAGAACTTGTCTAGATGCTCAAGAACAAGAAACAAACTTTCTAAAATTAAGAGTTATGAAGATTACCTCTAAATCTCCTAATTTCCTTAAACTTTTTCTTGAATTTCTTCACTTTCTTCCTTGTCTCTTCAAGAAAATTTTGGGAGCTTTTCTTTTTATAGGTATTCGGCCATGGCTTCTCATGAAAGGAGAAAACAAAATTTTCAACTTAAAAAATAAGTCTTGACCGACTTTTAGGGGCAAAATGGTCATTTGTACAATTTAATCTAATTAAATAATAATAAACTTTAAGTAAACAAATCTAATTTGTAAACTTTAAGCTTAATAAAATCATGCCACATGTAACCAATAATAATCAAACATATTGCATAATATTTATGTAATACTGAAATAATTTAATTATCTAGATATTTAACATTTAAACATCTAAATAATTAATTAATGCGATTATTATTATATATGTATTTTTATTTACATTAAACAACAAATACATATATTAATGGCATGTGTCAAAATCTTATTTGACAATTAATTAATATGTATCAAATCAAATTTTATATCAAATACAAATACACATTAATTATTAATTGACCGAAATACCCCTAATACATGTATTTTTGTTAAACCGTTTAACGGTTCGAATTAACTCATTTAATCTGATGAAGTATTATGAATAATCTGTATTATTTATAACGTGTTGCT
This sequence comes from Zanthoxylum bungeanum, assembly GCA_019454045.1. NCBI lineage: Eukaryota > Viridiplantae > Streptophyta > Magnoliopsida > Sapindales > Rutaceae > Zanthoxylum > Zanthoxylum bungeanum. The sequence goes on from SKCR01045130.1 coordinate 64,437, forward strand.
CAAGTGCTCAATGAGTACACTTCATACTGTGAGACTCTCTAAGTTTAGATTTATCCGTCATGGAATCCAATTTCGTGTCCACAATTCATTCACTCACTCATGAATCATGACAACCACAAATAATCTCGCTAAACTATGAAATCTGAGGTCATTGCATACGTATAATCCCTCTGTCACAGGCTATCAATATTATATCGATGATATAGATAAAAATGTCAAATCCCTAAGGTATAATATAGTCGAATTTTAAATTTATGATCTCTAAATAACACTTGGAACTCGCTTCCGAAGTATACCATGACCATGGATTTACTAGATCGAAAATACGTATATGATACATATGCCCTGTACACACGACTGGCGGATTCTATCTGATACTCATAGGATATCATGAGCATCAGTCCACACCCAACGAATAAGCGGAGGTCTGATCTAAATAGATCGGTGATGTGACTGCCATCAAAGTATGGAGGATATCTCATATATCCATAGTTGTATCTTTAGTCAAATGACCATTATGCTACTCGACTCGAGAAGATTCCTATTAACTTTGGTGTACTATCTATTAGGAAATCTTCGGTGAGTCGTTCAGTGTTTATCAAATAAACACCTACATGTTTATACGAGTCTCCCGAGACTCATGGTTCATTGGGATAAACCATTGGACCAAGTCACGATATACGACATGTACTAGTCTCAGCGGATTTTACTAACCGACCCGTGTCAGTAAATCTTGACCAGAAACTTTATTTGAGAAAATACAACTTATAGTTACGCTTCCCAATGTCAATTACAAACTACGTTGTAACTGCGCACTACGTTGTAAATCCTAGGGTCTTTGTCTAATATATATATCTCACTAAATCATATTTAGTTTCAATCTAATCGCAATTAGATCGAATAAGTATATAAAAAACAAGAGGTGCTACCATTAAGTAAGTAATATTATGGAAAAAGAAATTGTATGTATTCATGAATCGGACATAAATACGATCCGGATTGGCACTCTGAGCACCAACCCTAACAATTTCTCCCACTTGCTCTAGTGCCAATCCACGGTATCATATACACATCTCAATGTTTATCACATACTCATGGCCCTCAAGAGCTCACCTAGCACTCAAGATATAGGCAACATGAAGTAGGTCCGCTATAACAAATTGAGTTTGTCCAACACACCCAATTGTTTCCCTTAGCCAGCATCATTCATATATTGTATAACCTAAGTTATACATCATATGACTCAAATGCGACATCAATATTGTGCTACAGCTACTGAGCTGTCTATGTATTTAGGGATCGAATCCAAATACTTATGAGACAACCACAAGCATAACACTAATATCAAAACTTCTAATCTATAAGGTCACTGTGTAACTTCACAAACCAATACTTCATAAGTTACAACTAATTCCACTAATATAGTAGAATCAACCATGACACTCCCACTGCGTCTTTTCTAACTCTATATGACATAGACCATCTAATGTCATAATTAGACTCAAAACCAATCTGACCCTAATGGTTGCAGACTATATTCTCCATGAATAAGAAATATGTTCTTAATATCTCAAAGATAACAAAGAACTTGTTTCAAGACACATCCTATGGTCTACAGCATATCAAAATAGCTCGTAACTATTACGATTTAATTGATAGCTTTAATTGCACATAATATAGTATTCATTATGTCATCATCCTATAATGCATAAGATTGACTAGACATTCTAATCAATTTCTCTTTCGACAAAGGAATCATCATTTACGAAAGATGAATATTATATACAAGAGACAGACTAACTGTCAAACAGTTATAGTAACCCACTTAGAGGAGCAGGACCCCTAATGAAAGAGTCCACCACCTGCCTTAGTAGTCTCAAATAGGGCGTGCAGGCCTACCTCTTTTTTTAGTAGGTGATTCACTACCGAAGCGAAGAAAAGGCTGGATCAAGAGAATGAGGTACTACTTTACTAAACAACAAAAGAAAACCGGTCTTTCAAGTTGAATCTATCTATGACATTCTAAAGGAATATTACTATTCGACTCACCACAGCTATCACAACGATCCGTCGGTCCCTCAATTCACTCCACCATCAGCCAGCCTCGAAACTACAGAGCCGGCCGGAATAATCAGCTGTGTCCTTTATTAGATCATATCTAATGCACGACTAATGAGAGTATCTCACAACTCTCTTGTTTTATATCGTATATGAAACTTTATATCAAATATTACAGAGACTACTCACACTGCTTTCACGGAGAAAAGAAGACTTAGGTAAACTTTTTACCTTACAAACATCTTGTAGACACTTGCATTTTTACATGACATGAGCCTCGAGGATGAGCCGGCGGAGCACTACCCGATAAGTTGTGAAAGTTGCGGGAACAGATGTCAGAAGGGGAAATCAAGATAAGTACGTCATCAGATTTAATTCACCTGTTCACTGTGTTTGCGTTCGTGCCGTATTCGGAAACACGTTCGAATGGCGAACAGATTGCAGGCGTTCGTGTATCGTCCGAAGAAGCGTTCGAACGACCATCGGTATTTCTGTTTTACTGCAAGCCACATGCCCAAGCCCATCCATAGCCCATTTAGCCCACAAGCCCAATCCAAAAATAATTAAAACACTTCAAATACATGTCTTAAATTAAATCAAATACTAAATTAAATAAAACAAATCACCTTCCTAACTAAATAAATCAAATCAAATGAAAATAAATCCATCTTCCTAAACCAACAAATCAAATCCAATCACCTCCCAAAATAAATATATCCCCACCAAAATTACACAAGATCTTTTCCTTTAATAAACTAATTAATCACCTCCCTTATGGAGATGATTCCCTTCCTTACCTAGAAGCCCTAGTGCACCATTAAAAAAGAAACCAAAATCCCAAACCCTGAACCCCGTTAGAGACTCACAACAACCTTCAAGAAAAAAAACATAAGAAAATAATAGACGACCCTAAGCTCCCTCTTCACCTAGACATTCACGCCCAAACACCAAGAAGAAAGCACTCTCAACCACCAAAAACTACAACACCAAAATACCTCCATCACCGAAAATCACACCCAAAACCCCCCTTACATTACCGAAAATAGCACCCATAAACAGTCCCTAAACCACCGAAATCTACAACGCCAAAATACCCATCCATAACCGAAAATCACACCCAAAAAAACTCCCTTACATTACCGAAAATAGCACCCCTAAAACAGTCTCTAAATCACCAAAAACTGCACTCCAAAATCCCCATAAAACACCAAAAACTGCACCATAAAATAATCCAAGTTTCACCCTAAAAAAGCGGCAAAAGAACATCTAAAATAGCGAGGAAAGATCGAGAAAGCAGCAGTGAAAACAGCGGAACAGTGAAGGAAAATAGTATACCAGAAAACCAGAAAAGTTGTGGAGCAATAACCCTTCCGGCGACGACGTGACGCACTTCCGAGGAGCAACTTAAAAGGTAAGACCTGAGGGCACATTTTATTACTTTTTATTTTGTAGTTTGGATACGGCACGCTCGGTTGGACATGGAATATGTCTAATTGGGTGTGCGAGGTCCTATATCAAAGACGACCAAATTCTTGGTCACATCTTTCTGTAACGTTCTTTTGTTTATTTATCGTACATTTATTTTGTATTATTAGCTCTGTATCATTCCGCATGTTTCTTTCTTTGCTCATGTGTTGTTATATGCATTATCATAATTAATGCCCATTTTTATGATTGCATTGTGTTAACGCGTGAATGTTGCCTCTCGTGGTATATCGAATGGAAACCCAGACATAAATTCCGTAGCCGAATCCGAATGGACGGTAGTGCGGTCTGTACTTGGGATACAACTCCACGTACCACTTGGGGAAACATTCCAGCATGTTTTTACTGTATTATGGATGCCACTTTCACCACTTCGTTCGAATGCGTTCTCGAACGCTACTCGAACGCACACATTGTCTCTCTCTCCCCCTTCGAACGTGTTTATGAACGCTACACAAACGCGGGCATTCTGGGCAGAATCCTTTATCAGGTCTTAGGCATTTTTATGTTCATTGTCCCGTTATCTACTTTCTATGTGCCTTTTTCTTTATTGTTAACCTAATGCGCATGGGCTAACTAGGGTGGATTAAAGGTCCTCCATTCGAGGGAAATGCCTAAGGGCTACCTTTACCACGATGTTTTGTCGCGCCGGACGAAGTACACTCAATTGAATGTGAAATATGTTCAATCGAGCATACGAGGTCCCATATTATTGCTTTATTTATCTTCTATGCATTGTTGCTTGATGCGCATGGGCTATTTATGTTGGTTTAAAGGTCCTCTATTTGAGAGAAAGTCTAAAAGCCTACCTTTACCACGATATTTTGCCGCACCTTTTATTATTCCGTTATTTATTTTTCGCATATTATCTCTTTATTTATTCATGCATTGTAATCTAATGCGCATGGGCTAACTGGGGTGGATTAAAGGTCCTCCATTCGAGGGAAATGCCTAAAGGCTGCCTTTACCACGATGTTTTGTCGCGTCGGACGAATACACTCGATTGAATGTGAAATATGTTCAATCGGGCATGCGAGGTCCTACATTGTGTATTTGTTTATTCATACATGTGTTTGTGTCATTTCAGATGCCATTTTGGTAATCTCGTTCGACGCATTTCCGAACGCTACACTAACGTATACATTCTGCCTCATTCCGTTCAAACGGGTTTACAAACGCTACTTGAATGCTTATCTATTTTGTTTTATCATGCATCAAGTCTTACCCCGTTCGAATGCATTTCCGAACGCTATACGAACATAGACATTCTATTTCATTTACATTTGAACGCGTTTAAGAACGCTACTCGAACGCGCACGTATTCTGCTTTACCATGCATCACGTCTTATACCGTTCGAACGCGTTTCCGAACGCTATACGAATGTGAATATTCTATTTACTATTCGAACGCGTTTTCAAATGCTACACGAACGCACATACAGTGCACAGACTTCTTTTCGTCACATTTCATGCATGTTTGCTTCCTTGATCAGTTCTTTTGCACTATATGATTAATCATATCATTTCATTATTTACGCTTAGAGAATTATCATCTATTTATATTTCCGTATTTATCTATTTAATATGTTTATGAATGGTGTGCTTGTCGTTATGTCGATTTACTTCTATGCATGCGAATTTAGATATAGGTTGTATGTAAACTTAGATATATGATACTCTTATGTATGTATGTTGTGTGGACTTGGTTATATTATTGCACAAATCTGTTCATTATCAGTGACATAAGTAAGAGACCATTCTGAACCCAACGGTTTGAGGTCTTCCCTTGCGAGGGGTGAGTGTGGCCTTAAATCATTTCCAGTTCACACTTGGTGGCGACTCCTTTATTCTCCGGTTTAGTCTCCCACGGGCTACTCCGTACTCCCGACCGGGCCGCAAGCCCCTGGAACAGCGTCGCCGATTTCTGTGTCCTACAATCTAGCGACTCTACTGGGGATAGAGAATCGGCCCCGAAATAATGTCTTGTAATGTTTGTGATTTTTGCTTTAGTTAACCTTGTCTACAAGTGGGTTGATTTAATCAAAGGCACTATTAGAGCTAGGTAATGGTTTGGTGTCTTCCTTCATTCACTACCTTTCTATAAGGAAAAGCTGTGAAGGCACCTAGAAATCATTTACTCGAAGCTTACCGTGATGGACTAATTTGGAGGACCTATTGTTTATTCTTGTCACCAAGGCGATAAGAGCCTAAGAGGGAATGGTATTTAAGAGAGTTCGCTCCACCCTCCCTATGAGGAATCTTCAATAAGAAATCCATTTGACAGTCATTCATGTATCATCACTCGTTGGCATGTACCTTAGGGTATAACAAATGTGCGCTCACTTGGTCGCTCGAACCCTTGAGTGAGGAGACCTAGTTGTGGGCAATCCTTCGCCAGCGAGAGCCTTTGTCTACACCCTTGTAAGCCTGCATATGAACCATAGTTGCATGACCAATAGAAGCCACCCTTTTATGCCTGTGTTTGAGACTATCATCATTTGGATTCATTTGGACTTCTTGTTATGAGATGTGAACTTGTTGGGCCATTTAAACTGGGACGAGTTTATGTCTTATGACGATTGGGCCAAAAGCTTCTAAAATGCCGATGGGCCACTTTGTGTTTGGGCCCCCTATCATTTGAAGTTGTTTAGCCACGTTATTGCAAAAGTATAAACCTGTTGGGCCTTTTCAACTGGGACAAGTTTACACCTCGCAATAATATGATTGAATGCTTTGAAATAATAATGGGCCAACTTGTATGAAAACCTTGGTGGGATTAGAAAATCCAAACATGATCCAAGTATGCCAGAAACATGAGTCTGATATCCGCACTGGATTTCATCCAGAAAGGATACGCCTTGTTATGACATATTTGTTTACTTTGGATACCTCCAAGTTCATCCCCATGACCACGGTTGCTGAAAGCCCAATTCGTCGTTTCTAGACAATGACATGATCCCATAATAGGCTTAGTCCATGTTGTAAATGGGAGGTCTTTGTCTTTTACCGATGGAAAGGGACTGAGGTAGCCAAGGTTCGCCTTTGTAGCATAAGAGAGAACGATTTTGTGTACCCACGTTGGTGAATGGAATAAGCCATACCTAGGATAGAAATGGACTTACCACGTGTATGAGAGAAATAAGGTCGGAAGGATATATTCTGTTTTGGTAACCACATACATCTTATATATCTCATGCATCGCATGCATACACGTATCATGCTAACTCATAGTTTCAACAGCCATCATAGATATCCATTGGGTTAGAAAAGAAGGAAGACTTGTTAAGAAACAGTTAGAAAACATGAGCGAGTCAGATAATGAGTTTTCCCGCCTGGATCAATTGGAGACCAAAGTAACCAAAATTACCGAGCAACTATAAGTTTTGACTAACGTTGTGGCCAGTTTGACCGTACCCCATATAGCCAATAATATGAGGTTCTGAACCGGAATAGAAAGATCATTGGGGGACCTTCAGGGACCAAGCCCACTCCCTCTGAGGTCGCCCCTATCAGAAACCGGCGATTCTCCAATTTTGGTAGACCATTGTCAGATTTGTTTGAAGAACTGAAAAGGCAAGGACTCCTAAATCCCTTAGAACCTAAACCACTTCCAAACCCTGTACCCCGCTACCTTGACCTAAACTTATATTGCTACCTCCACCAACAAAGAGGCCACGAAACCGACAAATGCACCCGCCTTAGGCATGAGATCCAAAACCTCATTGACGCCCATAAAATACCCGATCCAGAAAAAGAACAACCCAACATACACAGAAACCCTCTACCCAACTACCACTCTGTTCCACCACCCACCTACCTAATTAGCTCCGGCCTACCCGACAGCCTTACCCTCCAAACTCACAAACACCAAACTTCCCGCATAGGGATATGGGCAACGGTAGTAAAGATGAGATAGAGCAGAAGAGGGATTTCTGGGAAAACCTCTCGAATATTGACAAGAAGGGGGTTGCAAAGAAGGAAAGTAGATGGGAAAAAGAACTACTGCAGTTGGAAAATCTGATGTCTGAAGAAAGCAAGAAGACGGGCGAGGCTGCAAATTTCGGAGATGCTTACTTTCCTGATCTGATTCAATTTTAGTCCTACATTTATTTTGCTTAGTCATTCGAGCCATTTCCGGTTAGTCCCTAATAGTTAGGCATAAGTCCGATGATGCAAATGTTTGCTTTAGGATGAAATCTTAGAAACGATAAACTCTTGACATGCTTTTATCTGATACTTTAAGTAATTGATCTATGCTATACTCGTAAGCACTTATCTATGGGCTCTTAGCAGTGAAAACCTGAGTAGTTGGCAATATGACTAGTTGAAAAGATTACGGATCGATGAATGATTATTCGCTTAGATTTCTATCCTGACTTGCTTGAGTTATGATGTGTGGTATGGTTGAGAATAAAAGAAAAGTCTCTAAAGAAAAAGAATTTAAACCACCTATAACCGATAAGCGTGAAGCTACCAATGGGCGAATATTAGGACCACCATGAGGAGAAATGCTACCTTAAAGGGTATGTGTGTTAAAAAAAAGTTCAAAACAAAAAGAAAAAAAAAAGAGAGACAAAAGAGAAAGAAAACTATACCACATTGAGCACATAAAAGCAACTGCAGGCATAATTGAGACATCTAGGTTGGTTTGACCCATCAATCCCAATTTTTTGACGAAATCATTGAGTTGGCTTACCTGGGGATGAATCTGCAAAGGAACCTTTGCACACACACACTTTGAGTCTGGCTTGGATCATTTATTCAAAGACTTGGATTTGAGTTGCGTTGAATGTTTTGAAGGTTCTCTGGTTTCAATACTGGGCATTCTTTGAGGGCAACAATATGTATAACTATTGGGACTATTTCGTAAGAGTCAGTATAGTATGTTGGTATGGAACCTCACATCACATGATCTACTTTGACCTAATGCAAGAAGCGAATAGCAGAAAGCTAATCCAAGTCTGGGGGCGACCAGTCCACCACCCGCGAATAAGGGATATATTGAGAACTTGAGCAATGAGACTAAAGAGAACTGAACAATCACCAGAAGAGAGTCGGCATAAAGCATACCTAGGGGTGATCAGAGGCTTTTGTAGGCAAATGGCACCAAGGAGCACAAGGAAGGCCTAACCATCGGAATATGAAACACATTCATGCATGCATACATGTACATACTTGCAATTTCTTTGTTTTATTTATGTTCACAGGTTTCGAAGAAAAGAAGGAAAAAATGGAAAATACGAGCAAGACGAGTACAGGCAATGAAGAACAAAAGATAAACCAAGTCTGGGGGCGACCAGCCTACCACATCTGATACAGTAACAGTTCGGGAATGGACCACCATACAGTAACGGTTCGGGAATGGACCACCTCACAGTAATGGTTCGAGAATGAACCACATCACAATAACGGTTTGGGAATGGACCACCTCACAGTAATGGCTCGGGAATGAACCACATCACAGTAACGGTTCGGGAATGGACCAACTCACAGTAACGGTTCGGGAATGGACCACCTCACAGTAATGATTCAGGAATGGACCACCATACAGTAACGGTTCGGGAATGCACCACCTCACAGTAACGGTTCGGGAATGGACCACCTCACAGTAACAGTTTGGGAATGGACCACCTCACAGTAACGGTTCGAAAATGGACCACCTCACAATAACGGTTCGGGAATGGACCACCAAACAGTAACGGTTCGGGAATGGAGCACTTCACAGTAACGGTTCGGGAATGGACCACATCACAGTAACGGTTTGGGAATGGACCACCTCACAGTAACGGTTCGGGAATGGACCACCTCACAGTAACGGGAATGGACCACCATACAGTAATGGTTTGGGAATGGACCACCTCACAGTAACGGTTCAGGAATGGACCACCTCACAGTAACGGTTCGGGAATGGACCACCTTACAGTAACGGTTCGGGAATGGACCACATCACAATAACGGTTCGGGAATGGACCACCATACAGTAACGGTTCAGGAATGGACCACCTCACAGTAACGGTTCGGGAATGGACCACCTCACAGTAACGGTTTGGGAATGAACCACATCACAGTAACGGTTCGGGAATGACCACATCACAGTAACGGTTCGGGAATGGACCACCTCACAGTAACGGTTCGGGAATGGACCACCTCACAGTAACGGGAATGGACCACCATACAGTAATGGTTCGGGAATGGACCACCTCACAGTAACGGTTCAGGAATGAACCACCTCACAGTAACGGTTCGGGAATGGACCACCTTACAGTAACGGTTCGGGAATGGACCACATCACAATAACGGTTCGGGAATGGACCACCATACAGTAACGGTTCGGGAATGGACCACCTCACAGTAACGGTTCGGGAATGGACCACCTCACAGTAACGGTTCGGGAATGGAACACCTCACAGTAACGGTTCGGGAATGGACCACCTCACAGTAACGGTTCGGGAATGGAACACCTCACAGTAACGGTTTGGGAATGAACCACATCACAGTAACGGTTCGGGAATGACCACATCACAGTAACGGTTCGGGAATGGACCACCTCACAGAAACTGTTCGGGAATGGACCATCTCACAGTAACGGTTCGGGAATGGACCACCTCACAGTAACTGTTCGGGAATGGACCACCTCACAGTAACGGTTCAGGAATGGACCACCTCACAGTAACGGTTCAGGAATGGACCACCTCACAGTAACGGTTCTGGAATGGACCATCTCACAGAAATGGTTCGGGAATTGACCATCTCACAGTAACGGTTCAGGAATGGACCAGGGGTCGCAGTACCTCACCACCATCAACTCAGTTCGAAGCATCTCAGAATGACAGGTGAGTCAAGAAACAGCTGGCGAGCCAGGTAAGTAAAAATGCATGCATGACTTTGATAGGATTGTCACGTCACACACTGCACAAGTCCCATCAAAGTGGGGGCGACTGTAGACACTTGCATTTTTACATGAGCCCGATGATGAGCCTCGATCAGAGGCACTATCCGATAAGTTGTGAAAGTTGCGGGAACGGATGTCGGAAGGGGAAATTCAAGATAAGTACGTCATCAGATTTAATTCACCTATTCACTGCGTTTGTGTTCGTGCCGCGTTCGGAAACACGTTCGAACGGCGAACAGATTGCGGGCGTTCGTGTAGCTTCCGAAGAAGCATTCGAACGACCATCGGTATTTCTGTTTTACTGCTAGCCACACACCCAAGCCCATCCAAAGCCCATTTAGCCCACCAAGACCAATCCAAAAATAATTAAAACACTTAAAATACATGTCACAAATTAAATCAAATCCTAAATTAAATAAAACAAATCACCTTCCTAAACTAAATAAATCAAATCAAATCAAAATAAACCCCCCTTCCTAAACCAAACAAATCAAATCCAATCACCTCCCAAAATAAATATATCCCCACCAAAATTACACAAGATCCTTTACTTTAATAAACTAATTAATCACCTTCGTTATGGAGATGATTCCCTTCCTTACCTAGAAACCCTAGTGCACCATTGTAAAAGAAACCAAAATCCCAAACCCTGAACCCCGTTAGAGACTCACAACAACCTTCAAGAAAAAATATAAGAAAATAATAGAAGACCCTAAGCTCCCTCTTCACCTAGACATTCACACCCAAACACCAAGAAGAAAACACTCTCAACCACCAAAAACTACAACACCAAAATACCCATCCATCACCGAAAATCACACTCAAAACAACCCCCTTACATTATCGAAAATAGCACCCCTAAAATAGTCCCTAAACCACCGAAATCTACAACACCAAAATACCCATCCATCACCGAGAATCACACCCAAAACAACCCCCTTACATTACCGAAAATAGCACCCCTAAAACAGTCTCTAAATCACCAAAAACTGCACTCCAAAATCCCCCTAAAACACCAAAAAACTGCAACCTAAAATAATCCAAGTTTCACCCCAAAATAGCTGCAAAGGAACATCTAAAAATAGCGAGGAAAGATCGAGAAAGCAGCAGCGAAAACAGTGAAACGGTGAAGGAAAATAGTAGACTAGAAAACCAGAAAAGTTGTGGAGCAATAACCCTTCCGGCGACGACGTGACGCACTTCCGATGAGCAACTTAAAAGGTAAGACCTGAGGGCACCTTTTATTACTTTTTATTTTATAGTTTGGATGCGGCACGCTCGATTGGACATGGATTATGTCCAACCGGGTGTGCGAGGTCCTATATCAAAGACGACCAAATTCTTGTCATATCTTTCTGTAACGTTCTTTTGTTTATTTATCGTACATTTATTTTTTATTATTAGCTCTTTATCATTCCGCATGTTTCTTTCTTTGCTCATGTGTTGTTATATGCATTATCATACTTAATGCCCATTTTTATGATTGCATTCTGTTAACACATGAATGTTGCCTCTCGTGGTATATCGGATGGAAACCCAGACATAAATTCCGTAGCTGAATCCGAATAGACGGTAGTGTGGTATGTACTTGGGAAACAACTCCACGTACCACTTGGGGAAACATTCACGCATGTGTTTACTGCATTATGGATGCCACTTTCGCCACTTCGTTCGAACGCATTCCCGAACGCTACTCGAACGCACACATTTTGTCTTGCCCCCGTTCGAACGTGTTTGCGAACGTTACACGAACGCAGGCATTCTGGGCAGATTCCTTTATCAGGTCTTAGGCATTTTTGTGTTCATTGTCCCGTTATCTACTTTCTATATATCTTTTTCTTTATTGTTAATCTAATACGCATGGGCTAACTAGGGTGGATTAAAGGTCCTCCATTCGAGGGAAATGCCTAAGGGCTACCTTTACCACGATGTTTTGTCGCGCAATATGTTCAATCGGGCATACGAGGTCCCATATTATTGCTTTATTTATCTTATATGCATTGTTTCTTGATGCGCATGGCTAATTATGTTGGTTAAAGGTCCTCTATTTGAGAGAAAGTCTAAAAGCCTACCTTTACCACGATATTTTGCCACGCCTTTTATTATTCTGTTATTTATTTTTCGCATATTATCTCTTTGTTTATTCACGCATTTTAATCTAATGCGCATGGGCTAACTAGGGTGGATTGAAGGTCCTCCATTCGAGGGAAATGCCTAAAGGCTGCCTGTACTATGATGTTTTTTCGTGCCGAACGAAGTACACTCGATTGAATGTGAAATATGTTCAATCGGGCATGCGAGGTCCTACATTGTGTATTTGTTTATTCATGCATATGTTTGTGTCATTTCAGATGCCATTTTGGTAATCTCGTTCGAACGCATTTCCGAACGCTACACGAACGTATACATTCTGCCTCATTCCGTTCGAATGGGTTTACAAACCCTACTTGAATGCGTATCTATTTTGTTTTATCATGCATCAGGTCTTACCCCGTTCGAATATATTTTCAAACACTATACGAACGCGGACATTCTGTTTCATTTACGTTTGAATGCGTTTAAGAACGCTACTCAAACGCGCATGTATTCTGCTTTACCATGCATCAGGTCTTATCTCGTTTGAATGCTTTTTCGAACGCTATATGAACGCGAACATTCTGTTTACCGTTCGAACGCGTTTTCAAACGCTACACGAACGCACATATAGTGCACAGACTTCTTTTCGTCACATTTCATGCATGTTTGCTTCTTTGATCATTTCTTTTACACTATATGATTAATCATATCATTTCATTATTTACGCTTAGAGAATTATCATCTATTTATATTTCCGCATTTATTTATTTAATGTGTTTATGAATGGTGTGTTTGCCGTTATGTCAATTTACTTCTATGCATGAGAATTTAGATATATGTTGTATGTAAACTTAGATATAGGATACTCTTATGTATGTATGTTGTGTGGACTTGGTTATATTATTACACAAATCTGTTCATTATAAGTGACATAAGTAAGGGGCCATTCTGAACCCAATGGTTTGAGGTCTTCCCTTGCGAGGGGTGAATGTGTCCTTAAATTATTTCCCAGTTCACACTGGGTGGTGACTCCTTTATTCTCCGGTTTAGTCCCCCGCGGGCTACTCCGTACTCCTGACCGGGCCGTGAGCCCCTGGAACAGCGTCGCCGATTTCTGTGTCCTACACATATCATTATTACATTAATAATGATAATGTCGTTATGATATACAATACTAGAAAGAAATATGTACGCTCCCACTAACCCTACTATCAAATATGTATTCTCTATGTTTTGATAAAATCAGACAATCTGACTGTAATCAAAATTAGAGAACACAAATTTTCGGAAAGCTCACCTGAGTCTACAATAGGCTCTGTAAGCTGGTATATCAAACTGTGATCTTAGCAGAATACAAACTCCAGGGCCATTCCAAAATGAATTCTTCAAGCAAAGAAATCACAATGGATCTCTTCTTCGAAGAAACCATCGAAGAACGCCACTTTGTATTCTTAGGTAAAATACATAGTTTAATATCAATATTAACCAACAAATCCTTAATTGTTCAATCAGTGTGACTAGAGACAAGTTTCCTTAGAATCTACAATAGATTGCTGAGTAGAACCTTTCTCACTGTCATACTATAAAGGTCAAACCTTTAATAAGCTCATTTTACTTTTGCTGTGGAAACCATTTGCACATTTTATGAACGATTCATAACAAAAGCTTAATCAAGTACACAACTTGATTGTAGTAAGCTACGAACAATCTTAGATCAATGGTTCAATGCTAACTTCTGAAATCGATATCAAATATCGCTCCCACTATAAGTTATAGGATAATTTTCTTCGAAAAGAAATTAGCAGAACCATTAAGTATCAAATACTTCGCAAATGATTCTGACATCATATGGAACTTATACGGAAGATATCTAAGGGTCTTTTCATCTTATTAATTACGTAGTTCCATTTATAGTTTATCACTCTCACATTTGACTTCAATAAGTCAAGTCTTTTCCACAAATGTCAACATCCGATGTTACATATCAAGTAATAAAATAATTTTATTACTCGGGATCGTAGAAAAGATATTTTATCAAATAGAATACAATATTCTATTAAATAGAATAAATGATAAACTTTTACTTGTACTTTTCAATTATATAACTATTATACAAAAGAAAGATTCAAATCTCAAACTTTTCAAGATTCAAATTTTCTACCTATACATATCATATATGTAACTGTAGAAATAAATGGAACATTAATTAAAATGATGAATTAGTGTTACTGTAGCATATCCCCAAGAGTATTGAAATAAATTCGGTAACACTCAATATCAAACGAACCAAATCATATAAGATTCGATTTCTCCTATTGACCAATTCCATCACAATGGAATCATAGAAGAATAATATTGAGTAAGAATCATATTCATTGAATAACCTTAGAACTGATTGCCATAAATTCATAAGTTTAATCATATCAAACATCTTTGAACAATTCAAAGACTCATGATGAATTTTAAAGATATAGTTTTCAAAATTTCAAATTGAATATCTTTGAATCAGTCAAAATATTATATTCGCGTTTCATCAGAAAACATATTGAATGTTCTTGAACCATTCAAGACGTTCAATATGAGTTCTTTTAAAAACACGTAACTAAGTCATGACAACTCATTATCTAAGTTACGAAGTAAAGAAAACTATCCAAGGCAATTTCTAATTCATTAAACTAAATACATCCAATGTATTTGTTTAATAAATCTGTGGTCCAATGACAATCATTGGTTAAATGAGATTTAATCACTTCCCGAATACAATATTCATTAAATGGATAAGGATATATGGTGTGATCTCGTATCAGACCATATTTTACCATGCTTATTTAGTTAACTAAATATTTTCTTAATATTTATCTCTATATCAATGACACTACTAGTCGTATTAAAATATGTAACAATTATTTATAAAGAACAAGTAACCATCCAATAGTCGCAAGTTCTGATATCAAATATCAAAAATAATTATTAAATAATATTTTAAATAACTAGACGGGAGATCTGGTATCCAATACCTATAGTTGTCGTATTGTGAGAATCAATATTCTCTACACACAACTATACATATCTCATTTCTTTAGCTTTATAATTTGCCTTCAACTATTCACAACAATTGCAAATAATTGATTAGCAAATTGTGTCAGACACATTACCTCTAAAGGTAACTAAAGCCAAAAAACTTCATTATCAGATAAACAAATACCTAATGGGATTTTCTTAATGGCAGTCAAGAATCTCGAGACATGAACTAATTCACGTCAATTCTTACTGCACAAAAAACTATTCTCTCTTCGGAATTATATCCTAAAATGGATATCTATTTAGATTACCTATCGTGACTTAGAAAATAAGTCACTAACCATCTTGATTTTTCAAGAAAATTGTAACAACAGTTCCCGATGGTTTTATCTAATCTAACAATATCCAAGCCTACTCTTAATCTAGAACCTATTCTAAAAATCTGCAACCATAAGGAAAGTTAGAAAACATATATTTAAAATATGCATGTAGTGGATTAAAAGTTCAATTTTATCAACAATATAGAATAAGGAAAACATAAGCGACAATTTTCATAATATTACAAACTGCCTTAGTTGTGAACTTTTAACCCAGCAGTGCCTCCCACAACTTTACATAATACCGTAATCCCCAACGGAAAATGAGAATCCAATAATTAAATTGAATTCCATAGTGAGAAGTGGACCCCATGAATATATTTCGACTCACAGCTTTGGCACATTCTCGCCTACGTATATTCACAGGTAGACAACTCATTGTCAATCACACTCACTGTGACTTCTGATTTTGGTCCTGACTGTTACTCGTTATGACAGCTTTGGCACATTCACAAGGAGGCGTATCAAGGCTTCACTTGTCAGTGACAAACTCAAGTTAATGATGTAGTCCCGACAGCTTTAGCACGTTCAGGATTTCTAATTTCACTTGAATTTGTCTTTTATCATATAAGTTTTATCGGCGCAAATGAACTACCATCAGCCAAAACTGCACAGCTTTGGCACGATACAGCTACAACATCAGGAAATCATTTGCATCTGTACTGACAAGGTGGACCAAGAAACAAGTATTCCTAATACTAGTTTCTTTAATGCCTTATTTAAGCAGGGATATTCCTAAAGAGGGTTTACTCTACATCAAATGCAGATATTAATTTAAATCAATTTCTCAATAGTTTAATTCTACCTGGGAAAACATAACTTAACTTAACCATTAAATTTTCGTTATGTTTTCCATTAGCGTAGAACCAGAGCATTAAGAAACATCTAAATTACATGCATGTGTAAATATAAAAATTGGATTATATATCATATATCAAGCATTACAAATATAATGGATGAAGGATCAGACCGACTCTGATACCATTTTTGTTTGGGTTTTAGCACGGGAGCGGCGGAAGCGCGCTGTTCGGGTGAAATCGTAACCTTAAAATTTTTAAAGTTACTGAATAAATTATTCAATATTCAATATGAATAATTCATTAATATTTCACTTAAACACATTTATTCGATATCAAATAACGACATAAATAGGTTAGAAACATTGTGAAACTTTTACGAAAACGTTTTTCCGCAAAATGGCATAAACGCGTTCTCGTCTGAAACGACCAACCAAAACACATGGAGGCTGCCCAGGTCAGCTCCAATAGCACTTGGGCAGTTCATGGGCTGCCTGGACATTGACCAATTCACTTTTTGGACAGCGGACACACGGTAAACCCGAAACTCACCTGTTTTTCACCGTTTTCGCATATTTCAACTCCGAAATAATTTCCGACAATTGTTCCAATGCCCAAAACACATCCAATATATTTATAAAACATAATTTTCATCACCAAAATCACATAAATTTCAGATCTGATTTGATAACCAAAAATATCATTTTTCATGCTTTAAATCCAATTTTCTCAACATTTATCATATTAATACTTACACCAACCAAAGTCACCACAAATGAAAAACTCAAGAATAATTCTAGGAGTTACAAGAGTGTTCATAATACTCTAGAATGGCAACAAGTCATCAAATGACAAATTGAAATAACATTACACTAATATTATCCAATCTGATTTCACACATGCATTAAGCCTCCAAATCCATCCACAAAATCAAAAAGCCCCAAAATATAAGAAAGGACGAAACCCTAGAACTTGTCTAGATTCTCAAGAACAATAAACAAACTCTCTAAGTTTAAGGGTTATAAATATTACCTCCAAATCTCCTAATTTCCTTAAACTTTTTCTTGAATTACTTCACTTTCTTCCTTGACTCTTCAAGAAAATTTTGGGAGCTTTTCTTTTTGTAGGTATTCGGCCATGGCTTCTCATGAAAGGAGAAAACAAAATTTTCAACTTAAAAAATAAGCCTTGACCGGCTTTGAGGGGCAAAATGGTCATTTGTATAATTTAATCTAATTAAATAATAATAAACTTTAAGTAAACAAATCTAATTTGTAAACTTTAAGGTTAATAAAATCATGCCACGTGTAACCAATAATAATCAAACATATTGCATAACATTTATGTAATATTGAAATAATTTAATTATCTAGATATTTAACATTTAAATATCTAAATAATTAATTAATGTGATTACTATTATATATGTATTTTTATTTACATTAAATAACAAATACATATATTATATATTAATGGCATGTGTCAAAATCTTATTTGACAATTAATTAATATGTATCAAATCAAATTTTGTATCAAATACAAATACACATTAATTATCAATTGACCGAAATACCTCTAATGCATGTATTTTTGTTTAACCATTTAAACGATTCGAATTAACTCATTTAATCCGATGAAGTATTATGAATAATCTGTATTATTCATAACGCGTTGTCCAAGTGCTCAACGAGTACACTTCATATTGTGGGACTCTCTAAGTTTAGGTTTATCCGTCACGGAATCCAATTTCTTGTCCATAATTCACCCACTCATGAATTTTGATGACCACGGATAATCTCATTAAACTATGCATGTCGAGGTCATTACATACGTATAATCCCTCCATCACAGACTATCAATATTATAATGGGGATATAGATAAAAATGTCAAATCCTTAAGGTATAATATAGTCGACTTTTAAATTTACGATCTCTAAATAACACTCAGAACTTGCTTCCGAAGTATACCACGACCATGGATTTACTAGATCGTAAATACGTACATGATACATATGCCTTGTACACAGCACTGACAGATTCTATCTCATACTCACAGGATATCATGAGCATCAGTCCACACCCAACGAACAGGCAGAGGTCTGATCTAAATAGATCTGTAACGTGACTGCCATCAAAGTATGGAGGATATCTCATATATCCACAGTGGTATCTCTAGTTGAATGACCACTATGCTACTCAACTCGAGAAGATTCATATTGACGTTGGTGTACCATCTATTAGGAAATCTTCGATGAGTCATTCAGTGTTTATCAAATAAACACCTACATATCTATATGAGTCTCATGAGAATCATGGTTCATTGGGATAAACCATCGAATCAAGTCACGATATACGACATGTACTGGTCTCAACGAATTTTACTAACCGACCAGTGTTAGTAAATCTTGACCATGAACTTTATTTGAGAAAATAGAACTTGTAGTGACGCTTCCCAATGCCAATTACAAACTACGTTGTAACTGCGCACTACGTTGTAAATCCTAGGGTCTTTGTCTAATATATACATGTCACTAAATCATATTTAGTTTCAATCTAATCGTAATTAGATCGAATAAGTATATAAAAAAACAAGAGGTATTACCATTAAGTAAGTAATATTATGGAAAAATGAATTATTTGTATTCATGAATCAGACATAAATACGATCTGGATTAGCACTTTGAGCACCAACCCTAACAGGCAGAATGGCTCATGTCTGGTGGATTCAAACTCCCTAACTTGGATGAGGCATCGGCTCGAATGAAGGCCAAAAAGGCCAGAGGCAAGTCGGCTTTCAGCGGTTTGGTTGGAGAATAGACTCCCAAAGCTTCAGTCATCGTGGCTCAGGAAGGCTCGAGGAAGAGGAAGGTAGTGGAGGTCTTGGAGGAGGACCCAGTTTTCGTGAGTGTGAAGATTCCAATGAGTAAGTCTGCTTTCTCTGATCCCATCATTCTAGAGAGTTTTACTGGAGATGTTCTTCTCAATGAGGACGAGAGACGATTGGAAAGTATGAAGGTAGTGGGGATGTCCAAGTTATGTGTTACTCAAAGTTAAGAGGTACTTAGGCCTTTCTCGTATTTCATTTGAAAGTTACATTTTGATGGCTCTGATCTTTCTTTTTGTTTTATTTTTCAAATGCTCGAGGCTAGCCTCCATTTCCATAAGGCTATTATTGCTTTTACCAGGTGTAATCGTGACTCGGACAAGATCAACTTCGAGCTCAGAGAAGTGAGAAGAGGACTCAAAGAAGAATGACAGAGAGTTAAAGGCTGATTTGGGGCTCCCAAGGTCAAGTCGGCTGCTAAGGAGAAGGGGCTGATAGAGGAGAAAGAGAGATTTGTCTTATAATTGGACAAGATCACGATTATGGCTGGAGAGGTGATGCTCAAAATTCGTTATGACCTGATGAAAGAGTTTATTGCTAGAGAGACCTCATGGTGACGTCCCGAGGAATGGATCCAAGAATATGAGGAAGAGGCTTAGGGCGAGCCATCTATTGTACCAACGACTGATGAAGGTGGTCATGTGGCTGAAGAAATAGCCTCGTTGGATGTTGCAGTGTCATCAACCAGATAGCAAGGTCAAAAGATTTACCCTATGTCGAGGATTGATCCAGCTAGTTTATTATCATTGTCATCTTTTGTTCTTTTGAAATGCCTTGTATTGATAGCCCGTTGAGTAAATCTTTGGTGCAACAGTGATATGGATGACGTGGTACTACCAACCAATTAAAAATAACATGTTTAATTTTCTTCCTATTTTTTAGTTGTTTTTGTACTTTTTAGCACGCGTGGCAAAGGATGCTGGCTTGTTGCATGGATGACGTGGTACCACTGTTGCACCAAAAATTTTCCCCCGTTAGTGGGTATTATTTTGTAAATGTCTTCAACTAATTTAATGAAAATACTTAGTTGTTTTTGAAGTGCGTTTCTCCATTTATGCTTGAATGAATGCATTGTTGATTGAGATATCTTGGGGACTGGGCCGTGGAGGCCTGTTGAAGGCTTTTTTCTAGTCATCTTTGTTAAAGAGTTCTGCCGGCCAAGTCGAATGGCTTTAATGGGCTGGAAAGTTTGGGCCAGTTGAAGGCCGTGATTTAGTCCGCCAAGTTTGTTGGCCACTATCTTGGAACCTTCGTGCCAGATGAAGGCTTCGATACGTAAAATTATTTTTTATAAAAGATTCCTTATTAAAAAAACCATAATCCCCCCGATTGGGTGCGAAATCATGGAAAAATAGTGCACCAGTGTTTTATTGATTGGATATAGAATTACAACCTTAGAAACATAGTATGTATGTGTGTCCCCCAATCAATGAGTAGGCAATGTCGATTTTCTGGTCATTGACTTGTAGTCGGCTGGTTTCGGCGGTGATATATCTTCAGGTGGGGGCATTCTAGCTATTCTGAATCGGTCTTTCTTCGAGTGTCTCCAATTTATAGGCTATGTGTCATGCAGTCATGAAAATGATATAGGGTCCTTCCTGTGTGTTCTGGTAGACTTGACGAAATACCTAGTCTTATTCGTTGAATGTGCGGGTTCGTACACATTTGTTTAAGTGTCTGGCCATATTTTACTTGTGTATGGCCATCCAAACCAAGGCTTGCTCACTGATTTCGTCTGTCGTGTCAACTCTATGTTTCATTAGGTGCTGATTGGATTCCTCATCAAACCATTAGTACCATGGTGAAGGTACGCTCCTTTCAACTGGGATGACTACTTCTGTTCCGAAAGCTAGTGCATATGAGATTTCTCCAGTGGATGTCCGGTTAGTGGTTCGAGACGACCACAATACTCTAGAGAGTTCATCAGCCCAAACATCTTTTGCTTTCTCAAGTCTTTTCTTCATAGTATTAAATATGGTCTTGTTTGAAGACTCGGCTTGTCCGTTCGCCTATGGGTAGCGTGTTGTTGAATAGTTGAGTCGTATTCCTCAGTTCTTGCAAAATTCTTTGAAACTGTGACTGATGAATTGAGAGTCGTTGTCGATGACAATTTCATGTGGGATTTCGATTTTGTAAATGATGTTCTTCCACACGAATGCTTTTACGTCAAAGTATCTTACCAGTGCATATGTTTCTGCTTCTATCAACTTGGTGAAATAATCTGTCATAGCTAGGAAGTATACTCGTTGCCTTGGGGCTGCTGGGAGCTTTCCCACTATGTCCATTCCCCACTTCATTGTAACATACCCAATCCGGGAGATGCTACAGGCAGGGAATAGGCCGCACAATTCCCCAGAGCCTCTGACTTTCTAACAATATTAACTCATCTCATGTATGAACTTATGTACAGGACCGATGCCCAACTCAACCTTTATGAATGCATAACGCTTTTCTAACTAAATGCTCTATTTTAACACATATTGCAACCTGACAACGATTACTAAAATGCAATATATAAGAAATCTTTACTATACAAGATGTATATTACATGTCACTTTCTGACTCTGGCTGAACTGGATTTTGTTTCTAACTTGACCTGGTAGACTAAACCCACTAATGACTGCTATCAGTATCCGTCCCCTCGAACTCGTCCTCCGGAACTACCTGCAAAATAAAACACTGGAAGGGGGTTAGATTGTTTGAATGATCTAAGTGAGTGGATGATTTAAAATGAAAACAGAAATATTGTTATGAAAATATTTGGTTTTAACTCCAAAGTTCAGAAATAACTTAATATGAAAAACTATTTTTTTGTCTAAAAACTCTGAACTCTTTTCTGAAAATCTTGTCTGAAGTCTCTTTTGTAAAACTTATCTTTTCTGAAAGTCCATTTTATAAACTGAAAACAACTTCTTTCTTTCTGGAAAACTTCTCTAAAACCTATTTTTCTGGGAATCTCTTATAAACTGCTTTTTGAAAAACTAACTTTATTTCTAGAAAATCTTTCTCTGGAACTTTTTCTTAAAACTGTATCTAAAAATTGGTCTATGTCTCTGAAAACCTGATGTATAGGGGCGTTATGTATCGTCGTCCCTCATACGCCTAACTAGACCTAGGAATGAAAATCCATGACTTTAGGGCGTTACATATCGATGTCCCTCGAAACATGTCATTCATGTCCCTAAAACTAGTAGTCTCATGGCGTTACATATCGCCGTCCCCCAAGCCACTGAACTAGAACTGGGGGTGCGGATCTATACTACCCTCGAAGCTCTGAAACTAGAATCTAGGGGCATCTGTCATCCCTAGTCCTGAACTAGGATCTGGGGGCGTTACGTATCACCGTCCCCCCAGTCCTCTACATGTGCACATGCCATCCGTCAATTCCATGCCTCGAAAATCATAAAATCATATTTTGAAAACATTTCTTTCTCAAACATAACTTAAAACATAACCTTTCATGAAATAACTGTAATTAAAATCAACTAATGCCCTAACGTATAAAAATAAGTCTGATATGTAAAATACAACTTAAAAGTCAACTTTAAAGAAGAGTGTCCACACAAATGTTTGGAATTCGGCTGGTGTAACGTCACTGCGCCGAAAGGATTTGTGGTTCCTGCGATAACCTTTAATGGGCAACTTAGTTAGAATACATATCAAAGAAAACATTTCGAAACTATTATCGCTACAAGGGTTTTTCAACTATTTCATGGTAATTTACGCGTATATATGATGATAAGAAGTCTTTTGGGTGGTCTCTAATATCTTGAGTCGAAATTGAATTGGTAAAAAAATATCATGAAAAATTGCCACGCTTCGCGACGCGACGTGGAGATAGCCTAGGCAGAGAACTGTTTTGGTTCGCGTCGCGACGCAAGTTTACGCGCACAAGACAGAATCGAACTGGGGTGCTTGGCATCGCGACCCGAGGCTAGATTCAGGGCCTAATATTAACCTTTTTAAGTCTACTTGCTCCACCACACTTCCCACACTAAAACCTTCATATAAGCACCACTCTAACTACATTATGCATACTCAATAGGCATATTCAACCCCAACTTATGAACCAATTTATCAATAACACATAAGAAGCACATTCAACTTTCCCCCTCCAATACATTCACAAACACAAAAGCATTAATCCATAACAATATCATCATGTTACTTTCCAAAATACATGCTAACAACCCATTTAAAGCCGATTTAACAATCCCAAATTCTAGGGTTTATAAAGTGCGAAATTAGGCTTTATATTCTATATTCAAAATTGAAAAGAAATTGAGAAGATAGAAATAGAATGGAAGCTTACTTGACCAAGAAAACTTGAGAGCCCATCACTAACCTTCATTGTTTTCATGGAAATGAAGAAAAATTTGAAGATTTTCTCCCCCACTTCAAGTTCGCGTTTTTTCACTTCTTAAAGGATGCATGAATAGTGCCTTATTTATAGGTAAGGTGGCTGATTTTTGTGATAAAATGAGTGGTTGAGATTTTGCCACATGTCTCATTTCTAGTCTCTTCTCGAAATTACTGTAGCAGTTACAGAAATCACGATTTTTGACCTACTTCGGGTTCGAATTTGGAAAAATATTCAACGTGAAAGTTGTAGGTCTCGAGTGTCCCATATAACTATATTATGTAACATTCGTCTTAGAATGAAATAGTAGTATGGATTTCTGATCGTTACAAATTCTCCCCTCTTAAATAGGATTCGTCCTCAAATCCTTTCTGGGGTCTAACTCGCGGGTTTGTCTTGGTTCGAGTATATCCTGTGATTCTGCTATACTTATCTATCTTACCTTCCTTTCTCCTGCTGATATACTTATCTTCCTTCTGGGTTTAAAACTTTTGAAAAACTCTTGTCATACATTAACTATCCTTACGTATCATAGAAATCTCATTTCTAAACCTCTAACTATATTCGACTTTCTTTATCTCAACTATCCACATGAATTATCGATTCCAAAATTTTACTACACTCGTGACCTGTCGTCCTACTCATCTTAGTCCCATTCTGATTTGGAAGCTCCATACCTCATTGTCGGGACAATAATAATTTCTAGTTATCTTTAAGAATTTTAGTTAGCCTTCACGTTTTAGGCACCCCCATTGTACCTTATACTATAGCCAATAACCTTCACTTTCCTTTAATATAACATCCCGCCTAAGCCAAGATGCTACCGGCAGGAGACAGGCTAATCCCGCCTCCATAAGCCTCTGACTCTTCTGAAATTTCGACATGATATATTCGTAACATCATGCAACTTGGCCTATAGCCAGCATCCATATACAACATAAACATAAAATCTCGGCCTCAGGCCGGCATCTCAACATCAATGCAATCTAAGGGCCCAACTAAAATGCGATGCAAACATAAAGACATAATACAACCAGGGCTCCGTGCCCGAAAATACGATTATACAAAAACTTTTACAACAAAAGCATTCGTGCTCAGCACGTCTCATCAATACTCAAATACAATGCTTTTAAACTCAACCTGTACACAAGACTCGACTTTCCCAAGACTTTGTGACTGGCTGACTGCAACGCTGCTATCCGGCTCCTCTAGCTCTGGTGTCTGTGGTTGACCGGTCAGGTCACCAACCTGCAAAACTAACAAACTGTTGTGGTGTGAGTCATAATGACTCAGTAAGTAACTATGCTCATTCCTTGCGGGTCAGACACATGCAAAGTCAATCCTGTTTCTTTATTAACCTGGCGTCTATATGACCAAGCAAACATTTACTGGGTTGAACTAATTGTCTATTTCTTCATCGTTTCGCAAACATGTTACTTTGTTACCAGTATCCTTAATTGATCATACACAAACTTTAAATCCGTTTACTATTTATATTTTCATGCATTTAAAATATACTCATCAAGTTATTACATCCCCATCTATTAAGTCAGTCTCCATCACGTTTCTGTTGCACTACTCTGATATCTCAATACTTAACCACTTATTCTTTGCTAATCTATTTTGGTTATTTATCATACTTACCTTTCTAGATCTCATTGAAATATCATCAAATCGGATTTATATAATATTCTTTCTATTAAACATTCGTCTTTAACTGTCTATATTCTATATACTAATTCTGTCATTACTATATTTCACACGTAGGTAAATAAATTCACTTACATAACAAATTATCACAATATCATAAACATATGCAAACTAATGTACCTTACATCTGTAATTTCATATATTCATATTCGAACTTATTAAGCTTAAATGCTATAAATACATGCATTTGCAAATTTCTATTTTCAACTCAATAACACCATACATGTATATGCAATCATATAATACACACTGGCATCAATTATAATCACATAGATGTAATCATGATACAAAATACAATATATACAACATCAATCATATATCCATATAGATGTAATCACGCTATCATGCTTCAATGTTAACTATATGCATTTCGTATATTAACCAGAATGTATGAATTATATGCTCAACCTATAAGCTATACTGATATTTAATTATGCAATATCTTTGGAATATACTTATTGAAAAACCTCTTCTGAAAAACTGCTTTATGAAAACTCTTTCTGAAACTCTGTTTGAAAATCTCTTAATAAAACTTATCTTTCTAAAATCATGCTTTGAATCTCTGGTTTCTGGAAACTATTTCTAAAATCTTGTTTCTGAAAACTGTTTACTAGGAATTTGAAAAATGAAAACTCTTTCTGAAAATCTTTTTTTTTTTGTACTTTTCTAAGTTCTTTTCTGAAAACTGAAAACTGAAATCTGAAATCCTTTTTCTGAAAACAGAATCTCCGCCCGTAGGCGCATCTCCGCCCGAAGGCGCATCTCCGCCCGAAGGCGCATCTCCGCCCAGGAATGTACCATCTGAGCGCTGAGGATCTAGGAGCGTCCCCCAGTCCTCCACATGTGCACATGTGTCTAAATCCGTCAATTCCAATTAGTGTACAGCTGGGATGGGTCAAATCCCAAATCCCGAATCCATATGATATCCGTCAATTCCAACTGAATCTCAAGTTACATACTGGGGTGAGTTTTTCCCTCATGCCCCGAAAAAATAAAACTATAATCTGTATCTCAAAACTGTAAAACTTTTTTCTGAAATACATTCTTTCAAAACGTCTGAAACTTTTCCTTTAAAACATTTTAAATTCCAAAACATTTTTAACTTCTTTATCAAGTTCTAAAAATCATAAAACACATATATGCGAACTCATTCCTCATGAATTCACTTATCCTAATCATATACTTATCCATATTAACATATATGTACATGCATATGTTCGTGAATTCTTTCAACTAAATGATATATGTATTCTATTTCTTATATGTTTCTTTTCATACATGCTCAAGCTTACTTACAAAATAAATTGTCACAATATTATAAACATATGAAATCTAATGTGCCACATAGCATCATATATTCATGCTCATGCTATTAAGTTTTATATATAATAGCATTCATCTACAGCTTACTTATATCATTACTCACATATTTCAAATGCTACCATGTATGTTTCAAACACTTTTACTTCATCACAACATAAATTAATTTCATCACTAATATTATCAATAGCTTATAAATCAATCCAATAAGTAGTCTATACTCATACATAATCACTCAACTATCATGATCAAACACATGCCATTACATATGTAATCAATTTATTCATTTATTTACATTACCCGGTATTCATTTATAGTCATACAATACACTTTCTTCAACAATGGGTTTATTTAACCATTTCACAACTTATCAATTACACAAATTATTCTTATGCTACATATTAGTAAGGTTTAATTTCGCATCTCCTACTTTTCCATCATTACAATTACCCAATGATAGATATCAATATTAAAATCAAATCGGACTTTAAAACATAACACGCTTGTAGAAATTAAATGCTAATTCACACACAATATATCACTTACACATTCTAAATTTATAACCATTGCCAAATCAAACATCCCATACTACTAGTTACCTAAATACTATGGATTCACTCATATTAATACCTAAGTTGAAACTTTAAGATCATCATTAAATTAAACCTTAATTCATAGTATATTCACACCACACAAAAACTTCACCATTAATCATTATCTCAAACACAAATCATAATCAACTTAAGGTTTCGTCCTTTCTTTCTTCATTCATGCTTAACCTAAATAATCGTATTAAAAACAGGTTAACTCTTTCGATTTCAAGGCTAAAAATCAGTTTTGATTTACTACAATACATGCTTCTTCAAGGGTTTAGGAAATGGTGGGGCGATTTTACATATACCAAAAGCACTAGCCTCCTTCTCAATTCTTGATATATAAGCAATTTGGGTCAGCAAATTCGGTATCTGTAGGATGAAACTCGGGTGCTAATGGCAATATAATCAAATAAATTTCTAAGCTAATTAACTAAAAAGGGACCAGTAATTGAAGGCCATTACCTTAAAAATTCGAAATTCTAAAACATCCCCAAATTCTAGGGTTCTTACCAAATTTCCAAATTCCTCTATTATTTCAATCCAATTAATTCTTTTCAATTTCAAAGTTAAATTCAACCTTGGATTACTCTAATATAGTCATTTTCATCATTCTTAATTCAATTTCGGATTCATTTCAACAAATCAAACAAACCCATAAACACCCAACTCAAGGAAATCATCACATAGAATACTTACCTCTCTCTTTCTCTCCTGGTTTCTCTCGGTCTTCTCCTTCTCTTCTCATCTTTCGGCCTTTCCTCTCTTTTGTCGGTCCATTCTCTCTTCTCTTCTCACTGTTATCTCTCTTCACTGCCTTTGCTTCCCTTCTATCTTTCTCGGCATTTCTTTTCTTTCTATGCTCTCGGCTTACTTCTCCCTCTCTTTCTCTCTCTTTCTCACACTGCTTCTGCTCTTCCCCTCGGTCACTCTCCTTCTCTCTGTTTTCTTTTCTTCTTTTCTTTCTCGATTTTTCCGTCTATTTCTTTCTGCCTTGTTCTCGATTTCTCTTTTTCTTTTTTTTTTCTTTTTTTTTTTTTTTTTTGCGTGTGTGCCCAATGTGTAAAACGTGTCTCTGTGTGTTCATTTTGTGTAAGTCACATGTGTTTACAATGTAGGTGTATTGTGTGTGACGTGTGTGTATTCAATATATAAGTGAGTAATAAATGTGTGAGGTAATAGCAGAGTACACGCGTGTATACTAAAAATATCTAGGATATTTACTCTTGTGTGGTAAATCTCGATTTAGTCCCGCAAGTTAATTATTATTAATATTACAATTAATTTCTTGAAAAAAGATCTCCTTTTACTAAAAAATAATCATCGCGTTCGGATGCGGCCTCACGCTTAAAAAAATAAATAAAATAAAATCCTCGCAAAAATGCTAAAATAATATGGGTCGTTACATTTAACTTGTATATAGTTCAGGTTCTTCAACTATTCTTCATAATGTAACTACTTAAATGACTTTATAAGATATATATTCTACTACACATCTTATTGGCTCCAATCTTAGCTGATTATTTGATTTTTCTCTTTTCTCTTTACTAAGTCCTCGTTACTTATGAGCTTCTTCCTTCAAGTTTGCAAATATATAACTATTTATGGGTTTAGGACTTCTTAACTCATAACTAATCTTTTCATGTACTCTTACTGTTAATCGACGGCTCTTGTACATAGGACATTCTGTTAGGGTTGGTGCTCAGAGTGCCAATTCAGATCGTATTTATGTCTGATTCATAAATACGAACAATTTTGTTTTCCATAATATTACTTATTTACTGGTAGCACCTCTTGTCTTTTATACACATATTCGATCTAATTACGATTAGATTGAAACTAAATCTGATTTAGTGATATGTGTATATTAGACAAAGACCATAGGATTTACAACGTAGTGCGCGATTACAACGTAGTTTATA
Organism: Zanthoxylum bungeanum; assembly: GCA_019454045.1. NCBI lineage: Eukaryota > Viridiplantae > Streptophyta > Magnoliopsida > Sapindales > Rutaceae > Zanthoxylum > Zanthoxylum bungeanum. Next base: position 93,932 of record SKCR01045130.1, read on the forward strand.
ATTGATATTGGGATGCGTCACTATAAGATGTATATCCTTAAATAAAGTTCCTGGTCAAGATTTACAAACACGGGTAAGTTTTTGAAATCCGTTGAGACCAGTGCATGTCGTATATCGTGACTTGGTCCGATGGTTTATCTCAATGAACCATGAGTCTCAGGAGACTTGTATAGACATGTAGGTGTTTATTTGATAAACATTGAACGACTCAATGAATATTTCCTAATAGATGGTACACCAACGTCAATAAGAATCTTCTCGAGTTGAGCGAGCATAGTGGTCCTTCGACTTGAGATACCACAATAGAATATATGAGTTATCCTCCACACTTTGATGGCAGTCACGTCACCGATCTATTCATGATCAGACCTCCGCCTGTTCGTTTGGTGTGGACTGATGCTCATGATATCCAGTGCATATCAAGATAGAATCTGTCAGTCCTGTGTACAGGGCATAGACATCCTACACATGTTTGCGATCTAGTAAATCCATGGTCGTGGTATAACTTCGGAAATCAGTTCTGAGTGTTATTTAGAGATCGTAAATTGAAAGTCGACTATATTATACCGAACGGATTTGACGTTCTTATCTATATCCAGGTATAATATGGATGGCCTGTGACGGATGGATTATACGTATGCAATGACCTCAACTTGCATAGTTTAGCGAGATTATCTGTGGTCGTCATAATTCATGAGTGGGTGAATTATGGACACGAAATTGGATTTCGTGACGGATAAACCTAAACTTATAGAGTCCCACAATATGAAGTGTACTCGTTGAGCACTTGGGCAACGCGATATGATTAATACAGATTATTCATAATGCTTCATCAGATTAAATGAGTTAATTCGAATCGTTTAATCGTTTAAACGAAAACACATGCTTTAGGGGATGTCGGTCAATCGTAATTATTGTGTATTTGTATTTGATACATAGTTTGATTAGATACACATTAATTAATTGTCAAATGAGATTTTGACACATGCCATTAATATATGTATTTGTTATTTAATGTAAATAAAAATACATATATGATAATAATTATATTAATTAATTATTTAGATATTTAATTGTTAAATATTTGAATAGTTAAATAATATCTATAGTTCATAAATGTTATGAAATATGTTTAATTATTATTGATACACTTGGCATGATTTAATTAAGCTTAAGTGTGCAAATTTGATTTTTCCAAGTTTAACCTTATCTTATATTGTTTTTAATTTAATGAAATTGAAATGAATTAATGACCATTTTAACCCCCATAAGTCGGTAACGTCCTTTTAAATTAAAAAAAAATTGTTTCTTTTTCTATTATCATCTACCATAGCCGAAACCTAAGAGAGAAAAAAGCCATAAGATTTGGTTTGAACAAATCATGAAGAAATGAAGGAAAATTCAAGAAAAAGGCTTAGGAAATTGGAGATTAAAAGGTAATCCTTAATCTTCTTGAGCTTGGAAATTTGTTTCTTATTTTCTTGAATTGTTATAATGGTTTTAGGGTTCCTTTGCTTCTTAAATTTGGGGCTTTTGGTTTTGGTGGATGGATTTGGAAGTGATGAAGCATGTGTGAAGTGATTTGGATGAAATTAGTGTAATCATTGTCCAATTTAGTCATTTGATGATATGTTGCCATTATAGCAAATCATGAAGAAATGAAGGAAAATTCAAGAAAAAGGCTTAGGAAATTGGAGATTAAAAGGTAATCCTTAATCTTCTTGAGCTTGGAAATTTGTTTCTTATTTTCTTGAATTGTTATAATGGTTTTAGGGTTCCTTTGCTTCTTAAATTTGGGGCTTTTGGTTTTGGTGGATGGATTTGGAAGTGATGAAGCATGTGTGAAGTGATTTGGATGAAATTAGTGTAATCATTGTCCAATTTAGTCATTTGATGATATGTTGCCATTATAGAGTGTTATGACCACTCTTGTAATGCCTAGAATTGTTCTTGGGTGGTTCATGTGTGGTGACTTTGTTTGGTGTTTTGATTAATTGGATTAATCTTGAAAAAATTGGATTTAAAGCATGAAAATTGGCACTTTCGGTTTCTGGATCAGATCTGGAACAATTCTGTTTTTGGTGATGAAAATGATGTCTTAAAAATGTATTGGGTGTGTTTTGGGTGTTGGAACAATTTCCGGAAATTATTTCGGAGTTGAAATAAGCGAAAATAGTGAAAAATGGCGTTACCACCATATGACTTTTGAGCCAACAGGGTGACGGCTGTCCAAACAGTTAGCTCATGAACTGCCTAACACTATTGGGACTGACCTGGGCAGTCCCCATAAGTGTTGGGTGGTCGGTTCAGTCAAAAACTTATTTTGCATCATTTTGCTGAAAACCGTTTTTCGTAAAAGTTTCGCGAAATTTCTACCATATTTATGTCGCTATTTGATATCGAATAAATGAGTTTAGGTGAAATATGAATAAATTATTCATATTAGATATTGAATAATTTATTCGTTAATTTAAAAAGTTTTAAAATTACGATTTCGCCCGAACAGCGCTTCTGCTGCGCCCTTCGCCCAAAACCCCAACACATTCCTTCAAGGTAGTTTCTCTGGTAATACTCCTTGTAAGCCTAATCTTGTGCATTTTATGCTAGACTGTGTACTTTTCTGCACTTTTGATTCCTATGTTGGTACAAGTACAGTTACTATTTGTTATGCTGACTATTTCTTTTTTGCCTTCTTGTCTCCTTTCCTGATCTATTCTATAACTGAACTTCTGTGATCTATGCTTTTGTCTTTCTATTCGCAGGGGTTTCAACTTCTACAATTCTCTGGTTATGTCTATGACTAGTTCTTTTGCATTCCGTAAATGATTAACTATTGCATTCTCTCTTAATCATCTCTTATAAACTATCTTTCTTCTAAACCTTTTACTTAATCCCAGTTTCTTCCTCTTTACCACATTCTTGTACTAAATCTATAGACTCTATATTCCGACCTACTTTACCGTATATTTAAGTGATTCTGGGAATATTATGAAGTAAAAATCGGGATTCATCTTTGATGTCGTTATTTAACGAGGGTTGGGAGGGTGGGGGTGGGTCCTGATGTCTTTCTGGTGGTGGTAGTCTCACTCCTTTACTATACAATGGTTGTACTTGTTGCTTATCTATAAGCCTAGGACTTTCATATTTACTCATTTGGCGTCGATTCTCGTACTAAAATGCTTCTGTTAGATACTTCTCGAGTTTCCTGCTTCACTTCACTCTTGATCCTTATTCCGACTATAGGTCATACTATCTCTTATTATGAACTATCTCTAGAGTCATGCTCTCTAAAAACTCCATTGTGTTGCCTCTGTATTTCTTCCTATTAGTCTATGTTGTTTAAATGTTTATATTTATTACATACTCTCAGAGTCCTACTATATTTCCTCTATTATTACTCCTTATAAAGTTTACTCCGCTATTTAGATCTTCTTCTCATCCCAGTTCCTTGAACTCCTTCATTTCTACTTCCCTTAAATTCCATCAACTTGATTGCTAAAGATATCTCTATTAATTTCTTTGGTTTGGGTGCTGCTCTATATCTATTTCTCATGTCTGAGTACAATAAGACTCTTCTAGAGTCATATACTATATTTCTGAGAGTCGCCCTCTCTGATCTCTTCGTATCTTTGAGCTTTAACTCTCTCTTAAGGGTCTTTAATACAGTGATAATTCTTATATTTTGCTCGACTCACCATGACTTCAGACTATTCTATCTCATGTTTCATATCTATGCTCCGTTGAACTCAATTATTCGGCTATCTAGCTGTCTCGTGGCCTATCTATTTTGTCTAACGCTCTTCTTTACTTGTTCTCTTATTTATTGGTCTTTAAGTTGAGGGATTAACACACGCACTCCACCGAGATCTATAAATACACTTTTCTGTTATTTACTTAGGTTCGGTGATGGTCTGGTTAAGTGTCCATATACTTACTAGAGTCGAGACTATTTGGAAGGAAAAATTACCATACTTTTTGTTGGGACCCACAACCTTTATCAATTGTCCGAAGGTATTCCCTTATATTTTACCTTCAAACTATACCTCTAATACTATACGTACTAAATCTCCATGTCACTATCCGCGTCCTTTCTGTTCATTTCTATATCCCATCTCTTGGTTTATGTTGTACTACTGTGACTGGTGGTGGTTCATTCTTATGGACTATTTTGTAGGTCTTTGCTCTCTACTCTTGCTATCGGCTACGGCTATGTCATTTAATTTTTATTTGTTCGTGCTGGTGTAGGCATTGCATTTTCGCATGTGAAACCCGATGATGAGTCTCAGTTGGAGGCACTACCTTTTTAGCTAAGGATATTGCGGGAAACGGAGGTCGGAAGGGGAAATTCAGAATAAGTACGTCATCAAGTTCATTTCACAAGTTCACTGTCTTCGTTAGTGATGCGTTCGTTACTTCGTTCGAACGTCAGGCAGATTGCGGACGTTCGTGTAGCGTTCGAATGGGCGTTCGAACGGAGTCGGTATTTCTGATTTTGCTGCTAGCCTCGCACCCCAGCCCAATTAGCCCCCCAAAGCCCATAAAACACATCCCAATTAATAAAACACATTTAAAACACATGGGAAAATTAAATTAAATAAAATAATTAAACCATTTACCAATTAAATAAAACACAAAATATAATCATACCTAATAAAGATAAATCAAATATATTAACTTCCTAACCAAACAAATCACATACTAATTAAAAGGATGTCATGCCTAATTAAAATCAATCATAACAAATTAAATATTTTGTATTCCTAATCTAGCCAAGATTTGTCCCCCCTCAATCTTTGACTTTCCTTGCTCAAACACCAAATCATGTCTCTCTTTAATGCCAAAATCCCTTCCTTGTGAGACAAGGTGAAGCCCTAGCCCTTCTCTATATAAACAACCCCTAACCAAGGCATTCATCTCTCCTAGCACACGCCAATCACAAGGATAAGTAACAAAAAAAAATATTCTTTTCATCTCCTCCACTCCATAGCCGAACACATCACCCTCCTTAACCCCTCCATAACCAAAAATACAAGCCTTTATATCTTCCTAAAGCCACCGAAACCAGCCCTATACAGCAGCCCTCCATCACCGAAAATTACAACAAAAAACTGAACTGCAGTGAACACAAAAACTGCACTGTCTACACGCCCAAACATCAGTAATTAACCCCTAAAACAGCAGCAAAATACACTTAAAACATTCCCTAAAAAACCTTAAAGTAGTAACATAAAAAAACTGCACTCCTATTAGCCCTCAAACAGCCCTTAAAATCCTCAAAACAGTAACATAAAAACTACATTCATAATCCTTAAAATAATCACACAAGACTGCACTAAAAACCCACACAAAAACTCGGAACAGTCCGTTGAAACGTCAAAATAGGTAACCTGAACAGTGAGTAGCAAAACAGAGGACGAACAGTAGTAGAACGGAGTTCGAACAGCAAGCAAAACAGCAAAGCAGTGAGCTAGGACGCTAAACCAGTGAACCGGAGAAGTTGAGGAGTTGTACCCTTCCGACGTCCGTGAAACGCAAGCCTGAAAGTTGGCAAAAAGGTTAGACCTGAGGGTATCTTTCACACTCATTTTTTGTTTTTTTTTTTATTTTTATTTTTATTATTTATTGAGTATTGCTTGCATGATTTTCATGTTGAAATGCATGTTGTGGCTCTTGAGTAGATAAACATGCATGAATTATGAGATGTTGTATGTTGTGGCTGTGGAATAAAATGAGAGATGTGTCAACTCTCGCGGTATATCGGATGGAAACCCGGACATAAATTTCATAGCCGATTCCGAATGGACGGTAGTATGATCTGTACTCGGGATACAACTCCACGTACCGCTTGAGTAAACACACCCTCTTTTGTTTTGTGTTGCTTTGGTTTATTTTTATTTTTCGTCACTTGAATTCTGCATGTTGCTTATTTATGCATGATTCAATCGAGCGCATGGGCTTAGTAAGTGGAATGAAAGATCCCCTATGGGAAGGGGTTAAAGCCCTTTACCACGATGTTTTGCCGCGCCGGTTGATGTGTGTTCGGTTGAATGCAAGATACGTTCAATCGGGCATACTAAGTCTGATATTATTGCTTTTAATTCTTTGTATGCATGATTCAATCGAGTGCATGGGCTTAGTAAGTGGAATGAAAGATCCCCTATGGGGAGGGGTTAAAGCCCTTTACCACGATGTTTTGCCGCGCCGGTTGATGTGTGTTCGGTTGAATGTAAGATATGTTCAATCGGGCATACCAAGTTTGATATTATTGCTTTTAATTCTTTGTATGCATGATTCATCGAGCGCATGGGCTTAGTAAGTGGAATGAAAGATCCCCTATGGGGAGGGTGTTAAAGCCCTTTACCACGATGCTTTGCCGCGCCGGTTGATGTGTTTTGGTTGAATGCAAGATATGTTTAATCGGACATACTGAGCTTGACATTGTTGTCTTTATTCTTTGTGTTGCATGCATCAGGTCTGGTTCCGTTCGAACGCGTTCTCGAACGCTACACGAACACGAACCTTCTGTTTACCGTTCGAACGCGTTCTCAAACGCTACGCGAATGCACACGCACTTTCTTAGTCTCATCATGCATCAGGTCTGGTTCTGTTCGAACGCGTTCTCGAACGATATACGAACGCGAACCTTCAGTTTACCGTTCGAACGCGTTCTCAAATGCTACGCGAACGCACACACGCACTTTCTTAGTCTCATCATGCATCAGGTCTGGTTCCGTTCGAACGCGTTCTCGAATGCTAACGAATGCGAACCTTCTGTTTACCGTTCGAACGCGTTTCAAACGCTACGTGAACGCGCACCCACTGAACTGAGTCCTTTTCATCAGATTTCATACATAGTTTTCCTAGTAGCTATCCCCACATGTATGAATACAATGTGTTTAATGTATTACGATTCATATACCTATGTCATGATAACATTTGAGTATTATTTCTTGTGGTATATCGGATAGAAACCCAGACATAAATTCCATAGCCGATTCTGAATGGACGGTAGTACGGTCTGTACTTGGGATACAATTCCACGTACCACTTGAGAAGGTGCTCACATGTGTGCTTGTGTGGTTAGTATGTGTGCTTGTGTTTTCTTGAATATAATATGCCAGTGAAGTTGTATGTTTGTCGCTCATTTGATGTACTTTCAAGCATGCAATCTTAGATGTGAAATATATGTAAACTTAGGTGTAAGTTTTATTTGTACATATGAATTTAGAAGCATGATACTCTTGGAAATAAGTGCTACTTAAGCCTGATTAAATTATTACATAAATCCTTTCATTACAAGTGGCATAAGTAAGGGACCATTCCGAACCCAACGGTTTGAGGTCTTCCCTTGCGAGGGGTGAGTGCGGCCTTAAATCTCATTTTCCCGGTTTACACCGGGTGGCGACTCCATTATTCTCCGGTTTAGTCCCCCGTGGCTACTCCGTACTCCCGACCGGGCCGCGAGCCCGGGACAACATGCGTCGCCCAGTTTCTGTGTTCCCACAGTCTGGCGACTCCACTGGGGATAGAGAATCGGCCCCGAAATATTGTCTTGTGATGTTTGGATCTATGTTTTAATTGACCGTGTCTAGGTGGATAAAGTGAGGGTTTAATCAAAGGCATTTTGAGGCTAGGTAATGGTTTTGGTGTCTTCCTTCATTCACTACCTTTCTAGAAGGAAAAGCTATGAAGGCGCCTAGATAGCCATCTACTCGTAGCCTATTGTGATGGACTAATTTGGAGGACTCGTTGTTTATTCCTGACACCAAGCGATAAGAGCCTAAGAGGCTTGGGTATTTAAGTGAGCCTCGCTCCACCTTCCTTCTGGGGAATCTACAACGGGAAATCCATTTGACAGTCCGTCACACACCATAGCTCATTGGCACGTACCTTAGTGTATAAAAAAGGGTGCGCTCACTTGGTTGCTCGAACCCTTGAGTGGGGAGACCTAGTTGTGGGCCATCCGTCACACACCATAGGTGATTTGGTACTTAAGCAGTCGAGGCCGTCGACGACAGATCCGAGAGGAAAATTCAAACCAAACTGGGAAGGACCTTACATAGTGCAGAAGGTAATGGGAAATGGAGCAGTGAAGCTATCAGACTTGGAGGGGAACGAGTTCACCGAGCCGATCAACGTAGACAGATTGAAGCAATAATTTGCCTGAGGGAGAGAAGACCGAGCAGTCACCATGGGAATTAGCAGAAGACCTAACCCAACGGAATAAGAAAATCATTCATGCATACACGTAACATTGCATTCTCTTCGTGTTTGTTTTTGTTTTGTGTTCGCAGGTTCGAAGAAAGGAGAAAGCAGTAGAAATTAGCCAAGCAGCGTCAGCGCAATTTCAGTTTTTGGGATGAGTCCCAAGGGGCGAGGCCCATATCAGTTCGAGGGCGAGGTCCCTATGGTCAGCGGTGTTGGGTCGAGGTGCCCATGGTCGAGGTGCCCCCGTTGTCAGTTGTAGTTCCGGGTCGAGGTGCCCAAGGTCGAGGTACCCACTACATCATCAGTTCGACGACGAGGTCCCTATGGTCAGCGGTGTGGGTCGAGGTGCCCGGGGTCGAGGTGCCCAGGGTCGAGGTGCCCCCGTTGTCAGTTGTAGTTCCGGGTCGAGGTGCCCAGGGTCGAGGTACCCACTACATCATCAGTTCGAGGGCGAGGTCCCTATGGTCAGCGGTGTTGGGTCGAGGTGCCCATGGTCGAGGTGCCCCCGTTGTCAGTTGTAGTTCCGGGTCGAGGTGCCCAAGGTCGAGGTACCCACTACATCATCAGTTCGACGACGAGGTCCCTATGGTCAGCGGTGTTGGGTCGAGGTGCCCGGGGTCGAGGTGCCCAGGGTCGAGGTGCCCCCGTTGTCAGTTGTAGTTCCGGGTCGAGGTGCCCAGTGTCGAGGTACCCACTACATCATCAGTCGACGAGGGCGAGGTCCCTATGGTCAGCGGTGTTGGGTCGAGGTGCACAGGGTCGAACTGATGATGTAGTGGGTCGAGGTACCCACTACATCATCAGTTCGAGGGCGAGGTCCCTATGGTCAGCGGTGTTGGGTCGAGGTGCACAGGGTCGAGGTGCCCCCGTTGTCAGTTGTAGTTCCGGGTCGAGGTGCCCAGGGTCGAGGTGCCCCCGTTGTCGGTTGTAGTTATTGGGATGCGTCCCAGGATCGAGGTCCACCACAAGTCATCACCGTACAGGCCGCAGGCAAATGGGGCAGTTGAGGCAGCCAACAAGACCATAAAGACGATTTTAGCCAAGATGACAGAGAACTGCAGAGATTGGGCCGAGAAACTACCGTATGCTTTATGGGGGTACAGAACATCAGTAAGAACAGCAACAGGGGCCACACCTTACTCTTTGGTCTATGGAATGGAAGCAGTTTTGCCGGTAGAAGTGGAAATACAGTCTATGAGGGTATTAGCAGAGGCAGAATTACCGGAACGGGAATGGGCCGCACAGAGGTTTGATCAGTTAGCACTATTGGATAAGAAGAGAACGAAGTCTTTGTATCACATGCAGTTGTATCAGAAGAGACTAGCCCGAGCATTCAACAAGAAAGTACGTCCCACCAAGATCAGAAAAGGTGATTTGGTACTTAAGCAGTCGAGGCCGTCGACGATAGATCCGAGAGGAAAATTCAGACCAAACTGGGAAGGACCTTACATAGTGCAGAAGGTAATGGGAAATGGAGCAGTGAAGCTATCAGACTTGGAGGGGAACGAGTTCACCGAGCCGATCAACGTAGATAGATTGAAGCAATACTTTGCCTGAGGGAGAGAAGACCGAGCAGTCACCACGGGAATTAGCAGAAGACCTAACCCAACAGAATAAGAAAATCATTCATGCATACACGTAACATTGCATTCTCTTTGTGTTTGTTTTTGTTTTGTGTTCGCAGGTTCGAAGAAAGGAGAAAGCGGCAGAAATGAGCCAAGCAGCGTCAGCGTAATTTCAGTTTTTGGGATGAGTCCCAAGGGGCGAGGCCCATATCAGTTCGAGGGCGAGGTCTCTATGGTCAGCGGTGTGGGTCGAGGTGCCCATGGTAGAGGTGCCCCCGTGTCAGTTGTAGTTCCGGGTCGAGGTGCCCAAGGTCGAGGTACCCACTACATCATCAGTTCGAGGGCGAGGTCCCTATGGTCAGTGGTGTTGGGTCGAGGTGCCCAGGGTCGAGGTAACCACTACATCATCAGTTCGAGGCGAGGTCCCTATGGTCAGCGGTGTTGGGTCGAGGTGCCCCCGTTTTCAGTTGTAGTTTCGGGTCGAGGTGCCCAGGGTCGAGGTGCCCACTACATCATCAGTTCGAGGGCGAGGTCCCTATTGTCAGTGGTATTGGGTCGAGGTGCCCCCGTTGTCGGTTGCAGTTATTGGGATGCGTCCCAGGATCGAGGTCCACTGCAGCACCAACTCAGCTCGAGGCAGCAGCCGAGCCAGATAAGTGAAAATACATCGCATAACTTTGATAGGATTGTTCAAAACCACACACTGCACAAGTCCCATCAAAGTGGGGGCGACTGTAGGCATTGCATTTTCGCATGTGAAACCCGATGATGAGTCTCAGTTGGAGGCACTACCTTTTTAGCTAAGGATATTGCGGAAACGGAGGTCGGGAGGGGAAATTCAGAATAAGTACGTCACCAAGTTCATTTCACAAGTTCACTGTCTTCGTTAGTGCTGCGTTCGTTACTTCGTCCGAACGTCAGGCAGATTACGGACGTTCATGTAGCGTTCGAATGGGCGTTCGAACGGAGTCGGTATTTCTGGTTTTGCTGCTAGCCTCGCACCCCAGCCCAATTAGCCCCACAAAGCCCATAAAACACATCCCAATTAATAAAACACATTTAAAACACATGGGAAAATTAAATTAAATATTAAATAAAATAATTAAACCATTTACCAATTAAATAAAACACAAAATATAATCATACCTAATAAAGATAAATCAAATATATTAACTTCCTAACCAAACAAATCACATACTAAATTAAAAGGATGTCATGCCTAATTAAAATCAATCATAAAAAATTAATATTTTGTATTCCTAATCTAGCCAAGATTTGTCCCCCCTCAATTTTTGACTTTCCTTGCTCAAACACCAAATCATGTTTCTCTAATGCCAAAATCCCTTCCTTGTGAGACAAGTTGAAGCCCTAGCCCTTCTCTATATAAACAACCCCTAACCAAGGCATTCATCTCTCCTAGCACACGCCAATCACAAGGATAAGTAACAAAAAAAATATTCTTTTCATCTCCTCCACTCCATAGCCGAACACATCACCCTCCTTAACCCCTCCATAACCGAAAATAACAAGCCTTTATATCTTCCTAAAGCCACCGAAACCAGCCCTATACAGCAGCCCTACATCACCAAAAATACAACCAAAAACCGAACTGCAGTGAACACAAAAACTGCACTGTCTTACACGCCCAAACAGCAGTAATTAACCCCTAAAACAGCAGCAAAATACACTTAAAACATCCCTAAAAAACCTTAAAGTATTAACATAAAAAAAATGCACTCCTATTAGCCCTCAAACAGCCCTTAAAATCCTCAAAACAGTAACATAAAAACTGCATTCATAATCCTTAAAATAATCACACAAGACTGCACTAAAAACCCACACAAAAACTCGGAACAGTCCGTTGAAACGTCAAAACAGGTGACCTGAACAGTGAGCAGCAAAACAGAGGCCGAACAGTAGCAGAACGGAGTTCGAACAGCAAGCAAAACAGCAAAGCAGTGAGCTAGGATGCTAAACCAGTGAACCGGAGAAGTTGAGGAGCTGAACCCTTCCGACGTCCGTGAAACGCAAGCCTGAAAGTTGGCAAAAAGGTTAGACCTGAGGGTATCTTTCACACTCATTTTTTGTTTTTTTTTTTATTTTTACTTGTATTATTTATTGAGTATTACTTGCATGATTGTCATGTTGAATGCATGTTGTGGCTCTTGAGTAGATAAACATGCATGAATTATGAGATGTTGTATGTTGTGGCTGTGGAATAAAATGAGAGATGTGTCAACTCTCGCGGTATATCGGATGGAACCCGGACATAAATTTCATAGCCGATTGCGAATGGACGGTAGTATGATCTGTACTCGGGATACAACTCCACGTACTGCTTGAGTAAACGACACCCTCTTTTGTTTTGTGTTGCTTTGGTTTATTTATTTTTCGTCACTTGAATTCTGCATGTTGCTTATTTATGATGATTCAATCGAGCGCATGGGCTTAGTAAGTGGAATGAAAGATCCCCTATGGGGAGGGGTTAAAGCCCTTTACCACGATGCTTTGCCGCGCCGGTTGATGTGTGTTCGGTTGAATGCAAGATACGTTCAATAGGGCATACTAAGTCTGATATTATTGCTTTTAATTCTTTGTATGCATGATTCAATCGAGTGCATGGCTTAGTAAGTGGAATGAAAGATCCCCTATGGGGAGGGTTTAAAGCCATTTACCACCACGATGCTTTGCCGCGCCGGTTGATGTGTGTTCGGTTGAATGCAAGATACGTTCAATCGGGCATACCAAGTTTGATATTATTGCTTTTAATTCTTTGTATGCATGATTCAGTCGAGCGCATGGGCTTAGTAAGTGGAATGAAAGATCCCCTATGGGGAGGTGTTAAAGCCCTTTACCACGATGCTTTGCCGCGCCGGTTGATGTGTGTTCGGTTGAATGCAAGATATATTTAATCGGACATACTGAGCTTGACATTGTTGTCTTTATTCTTTGTGTTGCATGCATCAGGTCTGGTTCCATTCGAACGCGTTCTCGAACGCTACACGAACGTGAACCTTCTGTTTACCGTTCGAACGCGTTCTCAAACGCTACGCGAACACACACGCACTTTCTTAGTCTCATCTTGCATCAGGTCTTGTTCTGTTAGAACGCGTTCTCGAACGCTATACGAACGCGAACCTTCTGTTTACCGTTCGAACGCGTTCTCAAACGCTACGCGAACGCACACGTACTTTCTTATTCTCATCATGCATCAGGTCTGGTTCCGTTCGAACACATTCTCGAACGCTATATGAACGCGAACCTTCTGTTTACCGTTCGAACAAGTTTTCAAACGCTACGCGAACTCGCACCCACTGAACTGAGTCCTTTTCATCAGATTTCATACATAGTTTTCCTAGTAGCTATCCCCACATGTATGAATATAATGTGTTTAATGTATTACGAATCATATACCTATGTCATGATAACATTTGAGTATTATTTCTTGTGGTATATCAGATGGAAACCCAGACATAAATTCCGTAGCTGATTCTGAATGGACGGTAGTACGGTCTGTACTTGGGATACAATTCCACGTACCACTTGAGAAGGTGCTCACATATGTGCTTGTGTGGTTAGTATGTGTGCTTGTGTTTTCTTGAATATAATATGCCAGTGAAGTTGTATGTTTGTCACTCATTTGATGTACTTTCAAGCATGCAATCTTAGATGTGAAATATATGTAAACTTAGGTGTAAGTTTTATTTTGTACATATGAATTTAGAAGCATGATACTCTTGGAAATAAATGCTACTTAAGCCTGATTAAATTATTACATAAATCATTTCATTACAAGTGGCATAAGTAAGGGACCATTCCGAACCCAACGGTTTGAGGTCTTCCATTGCGAGGGGTGAGTGCGGCCTTAAATCTCATTTTCCCGGTTCACACCTGGTGGCGACTCCATTATTCTCCGGTTTAGTCCCCCGTGGCTACTCCGTACTCCCGACCGGGCCGCGAGCCCGGGACAGCATGCGTCGCCCAGTTTCTGTGTTCCCACAGCTGGTAATCTTGTTAACTCATGAGTACCTCAAATCTCATGGTTTTGTCTTCTTTTAACTTACGTGGGTTTCTATTGGTATTGGTCTGGTCTATGAGTTTTACTATGGTTGATCTATTATGTGGAGTATACTAGGTTCTCTCCTTTCTAACTTCGGATGCTTTCTAGGTCCTTTTCTGGAGATCTATCTCCATATGTCTTCTATTTCTATACTTAGAATAGACGCTCGTTGGGTTTTCTTACGGTTGCCTTTATCTAAACTAGAAAATGATGGGGCAAGCCTCTTAATCTTAATGGTTATCGTGGTCCTTGTCCTGATACTCTTTGTCCTGATAGAGTCTATTACTCATGTAAGGTAGGTATGAGATAGGCTCCATCAAGACAGCTTCCTTAACCGGTATTACTAAGGGCTAAGAATCTATGTAGTTTAGTGTCGTATCTATATCGGGTTTCTTAGGGTAGAGTAATTTAATCATTTCTGCTTACGTCTTTCTTTTACTTACTTGCGAGTCTGGGTTTGGGGATCTAAGATCTATGTACACTTTTCATCCTCTTAGCACCTCTTATCTATTGAAACTCTCACTTCTCATTTTGATTTCTTGCTTCTTTTATACTTCTGTCTATTCTTCATTACTCAGGAAACTTGCTACCTATAAGAGGTAATCATGGTTATTAGATATACTTAAATAAATTTTCTGATGAGATGAGGAGTCTTACTAGGAAAGAAAGAAATTTTTTTCGAGAAAGGAAATAACAGTACCAAGGTTTTTCTCTTACTTGGGCTTATTCTATTCTTATTCTTTAGTACTAAAGGTTCTGTTCTGCCTTATTCATCTGTTTCTATATCTTTACCTCTAATTACTTCTGACTGCTTAAGCATCTGTATTTTATTCTTTATCTTTATTTCTAGTTTTTCTTCCACTTTCTACTTCACAGGGTAGGTATCCTTAGAACTTTGCTATCTTATTCTTGTAGGAAACGCTTTCCTTGCGCAGCGGAAACGTCTTAGGCACACGGATTGGACTTGAAAAAAATTTCCGCCATTCCTTTTGAGTGACCGAATAGTACTGCCACCACCACTAAAATTTTCCTTCAGTTTTAGATAAAATTCCAGCCCCGAAACAGTCTCTGAACACCCCCAAAAAAAACTGGACTGTTTTGGACGCGATAGGCTCCCAGTGCACTATCGAAATATCCCCTGAAATGCGCGGAAAGTGGCTGTATTTTAGTTCTGACTTTCACTTGAAAACAGTCCCAACAAAGCCCCAAAACAACACAAAATATTCCCCAACAAACCTGGATTAAAACGAAACCAAACTGAGTTCCGTTTCACCAAGTAAAAGGGCGGCAGTGAGCAAAATAAGCCTCACTGTCGAGTACATACAAGAATAAGATGAAGATGATAATTTTTTCGACACCACAAAGTCTTCCGAACTATATTTCGTTATCAACGGAAACTTGTGTGGGCAAGACTCATAATATTAATCCCTAAACTATTTAGAGATTAAATCACACTTATGGTTTGTATTGTTTTTCATCTTTTTCTTTTGTTTTATTTTTCTCAACTTTTGAGAGGATGAAGAAGAAGATGAAAGGTGGCTAGGGTTCAAGAATGAGAGGCTTAGGCAAAAAGGAAAAATAAAATCTTTTTTTTATACCTAGGGTAATTGTTTCCAAAACAAAAACACACCATTTCATTTTCCACCCCCTCTCAAATTCGGCCAAGCTAGGTTTAATTTCAAAATTTTTGTAACAACATATTTACTTTCCATAAAGGCAAAATATGTTACAAAAACAAAAAGTTAACACCATATTAAAATGTGTAACTTCCAAAATAAACCCAAGGGTTTCCAAAACCAAAAAATTGGAAATTCTAATTTTAGCCTTATTAAATTATATCATATATAATTTAATATTTTGTATTTAATAATTATCATATAATTATTAAAACCATATATTAACTTTTAATATATAGTTTCAAGTGTGACAAAATAATATTATTAATCATATTAATAATATTTATACATATGTGAGTATATAATTGGACTATCCAATTATACTAAATCTGCTACAATATATTAAGCTAGCACGGTGACCAAATGGACCTACGATTCCGAGCTCCAATAATCTCGAAATATTAATTATTCTTAATTAAATATTCTGAATTATTAACTCTGGGTTATTCCACTAAAAACTCGAAGTTGCACTCTCGTTACCGCAGATGGTATATTAAGTCAAACTAAGTCAGTGTCCATCGATATAGTCACTACATACGAATTGACCCTTCGCGAGTATCTCATAATTAGAGCCGGGTCATAATATCTGTTATACCTTCTAATTATTTATATATTAAGTACCATTAATTCTCTAATGAATGATTTATTTATAACCATTATGAATTTTAATCTTTCTATTCATAATAGAAAGACTTAAGCGCTCAAACCATTCAAGTACCGAATCAACCCTTAAGAAAGATACTCCTCTACTTCTCGCAAGAAGGAGTGAACTTCATATCTATGTAAAACGTTCCCAGGTACACAACAGACCATGCCCCCAAAGTACGTAGCTATTGGTCGGAACTGCTACACCAACCTCACCTTTGTAAATCAAATGACATAGCTTGCCATGTAGGAGTTCGTAGTACACTCAGGATTAAGATCAATCCATATATGACCATCTAGTATATAGAAATGACTTTCTTTGTTTAACGGATATTATAAGAATTTCATTTCCATCTAGGTCCAGTCCTATATGATCACATCATACAAGGTGCCTTCATTCTCATGTCTCTACATGGACGATCCCGGATCAAGGTCGTCATACAAATATAGAATGGACCGTAGTTATAGATAAACCACAAACAAAGTACCCGCTTTGTTTGCTCTCTATGGACTGTTTAAGATTACTAACTTCATATTTAAATCCTCTTGTGTATAACACTCATACACTAAGTCTGAAGGCACATAAGTAATCTAGGGTATTCAATATAATTTATAATATGTGAAATTTAAACGAACACTTTGATAAATGAATAATGCATCATTTTATTTCAAAATATATAAAGTCGTTTACATTACATGAAGCTCTAGGGCATACATCCCAACAATTATATCTTTTTACTTTTCTGTCTCTGACTGCTTAAACATATATGCATCATTCCTTACTTTTGTAACTTTCTTTTCCCACTCCTTTGGGTATCTATTCTTAGAAATTTACTATCTATTCTCCCAACTCGTCTTGGACTCCGGCTTAACAAGCCAAGATTACTAACAAAAATCCTTAACGAAAACATAAATTTGATTACTTTATACTAGGGAGAGGATTCATGTAACTTAGGAGTTCTTACTAACCTGTCTATGGAACTTGATGACGTACTCGAGGATCGGATACTGGAGAGGTAGTGCCTCGCATACTAGTACCTCGGGTATACTATGTATATAAGACCCCCATCACTCTGCCCACTGTAGTCACTGACTCCCTGGACCATGCTCTGATACCATCTTTGTAACATCCCCAATTCGGGAGATGCTACCGGCAGGGAATAGGCCGTATTATTCCTCTGAGCCTCTGACTTCCTAACAATATTTAATTCATCTCATGTATGAACTTATGTACGGAACCGGTGCCCAACTCAACGTTTATGAATGCATAACGTTTTTCTAACTAAATGCTCTGTTTTAACACATATTGCAACCTAGCAATGATTACTAAAATACAATATATAAGAAATATTTACTATACATTATGTATATTACATGTTCTTTTTGACTCTAGCTGAACTGGACTTTGTTTCTAACTTGACCTGGTGGACTAAACCCACTAGTGACTGCTATCAGTATTTGTCCCCTCGAGCTCGTCCTCCGGAACTACCTGCAAACTAAAACACTGGAAGGGGGGTTAGATCGTTTGAACGATCTAAGTGAATGGACGATTTAAAATGAAAACTGAAATACTGTTATGAAAATGTTTGGTTCTAAATCCAAAGTTCAGAAATAACTTAATATGAACAACTATTTTCTGGTCTAAAAACTCTGAACTCTTTTCTGAAAATCTTATCTGAAACCTCTTTTGTTAAACTTATCTTTTCTGAAAGTCCCTTTTATAAACTGAAAACAACTTCTTTCTTTGTGGAAAACTTCTCTAAAACATGCTTTTCTGGAAATCTCTTATAAACTACTTTTTCTAAAAAAACTTTATTTCTAGAAAATCTTTCTCTGAAACTTTTTCTGAAAACTGTTTCTAAAAACTGGTCTCTATCTCTGAAACCTGACGTATGGGGGCGTTACGTATCGTCGTCCCCCCATACGCCCAACTAGAGCCAGTAATGTAAATCCATGACTTTGGGGCGTTATGTATCGTCGTTCCCCAAAGCATGACACTTATGTCCCTGAAACTAGTGGTCTTGGGGCGTTACGTATCGCCGTCCCCCGAGCCACTGAACTAGAACTGAGGGTACGGATCTATGCTACTCTCCAAGCTCTGAAACTATGATCTATGGGCATCTGTCATCCCTAGTTCTCAACTAGGATCTGGGGGCGTTACGTATCGCCGTCCCCCCAGTCATCTACATGTGCACATGTCATCCGTCAATTCCATGTCTATATCTAGTTACATACTGAGGTGGGTTTTTCCCTCATGCCTCAAAAACCATAAAATCATATTTTGAAAATTTTTCTTTCTCAAATATAACTCAAAACATAACCTTTCATGAAATAACTGTAATAAAAATCAACTAACGCCCTAACGCATAAAAATAAGTCTGATATGTAAAATACATCTTAAAAATCAACTTTAGAGAAAAGTGTCCACTCATGGGTTTGGAATTCGGTTGGCGTAACGTCACTGCGCCGAAAGTATTTGTGGTTCTTGCGATAACCTTTAATGGGCAACATAGTTAGAATACATATCAAAGAATACATTTCGAAACTATTATCGCTACAAGGGTTTTTCAACTATGTCATGGTAATTTACGCGTATATATGATGATAAGAAGTCTTTCGGGTGGTCTCTAATATCCTAAATCGAAACTGAATTGGTAAAAAAATATCCTGGAAAATGGCCATGCGTCGCGACGCAAAGACTTGCGTGTCGTGACGAGACCTGGAGATGGCCGAGGCAGAGAGCTGTTTTGGTTCGCATCATGACGCACGTTTACGTGCGTCGTGACGCGCACAAGACAGAATCGAATTGGGGCTTATTTTCCAGAACGCGTCGCGACGCATGGTGCTTGGCATCGCGACGCGAGGCTAGATTCAGGGCCTAATATTAACCTTTTCAAGTCTACTTGCTCTACCACACTTCCCACACTAAAACATTCATATAAGCACCACTCTAACTACACTATGCATACTCAAAAGGCATATTCAACCCCAACTTATGTACCAATTTATCAATAACACATAAGAAGCACATTCAACTTTCCCCCTCCAATACTTTCACATACACAAAAGCCTCAATCCATAACAATATCATCATGTTACTTTCCAAAATACATGCTAACAACCCATTTAAAGCCAATTTAACAATCCCAAATTCTAGGGTTTATAAGGTTCGAAATGGGGCTTTATATTCTATATTCAAAATTGAAAAGAAATTGAGAAGATAGAAATATAATGGAAGCTTACTTGCCAAGATACATTCGTCTCAGAATGAAACAGTTATCGGGATTTTCGGTCGTTACATTCATGAAGGGCCATGGGACGATGATGGTCTTCAACATTTCAGGCGGCAGGTGGCAAAATGAGCTTGATTGTGACTGTGGCCAAACTAGTTAGTCTAAATATAAAGGCTAAGAGCAGTCACCATATGAGTTTAGAGATGTAAAAATAAGTCAAGATATAATTACATCATACGGATTTAACATAGTTTTTATGTGTGTTCTTGTTGACATAAATTAACACGGTTAGTGCCAATTAATATATTAAACATGTGGTATTCGTGTTAAATTATTCAAATTTATTTATACATTTATGATATAAAACAATAAATACACACACAAAATCAAATCGTATAAACACTTTTTTTGGAAATTTTGAAAATTCCACCGCCAAACCACCCGACCCGAGCTTAAGCGGAGCATGTAAAAATCTAATAGGACTGGCCGGGCCGATCGGTAAAACTAGGACCGGTCGAAATTCCAGTCCGAGTGGCCCTATCAAACCGGCCTTCAATTGTCCCAGTTTCAAACCCGCTAATCTAGCTGGTTGAACCGATAAACCGATGATCCATCCCGAGTCAGTCGGGTTTCCGAGTCGAAATTTTATTGAAATTTATAATTAAATTTATTGTTGAAAAAATACTTATAACATTTGGGCCACTAAAATCAAAAGCCATTTTAAAAGCCCACTTATTACTCTTACAAAATTTTCACGCCTTCACATTATTTTTGCAAAATTTTCACGCCAGTGCATCCAAGTCGAATGTTGGATCTGAGTAATTAAATCTTAAGTTTTTTATCTCCAAACCATATATGTTTATATATTTATTCGTTTATAAATATATTTATTGTATTTATATATTTATATAAACACATTTATTCGTTTATAATCTATTTATGACCATTTTATCAATTTATCAAAATATAATGGGAAATTATCATTTTCCACATAAAAAATGGAGTAAGTATCGGTTTTTTTACGAAAATTTTGAAATTATTCAATTTTCCACCTGATATTTCAAATGTGTTCACTTTCATACTTTAATGAGGTGAAAAATAGATAATTTGTACACATTTCCACTTTATAAGGTGGAAAGTAAACAATTTTCAAACTGTATGTGGAAAATATATCGAATTCAAAGTTTTCGTGATAAACGATACTTAAACTATTTATCAGGTGGAAAAATGATTATCTCCCTATTATAATTATGTATAACTCATAAATTATTTCATTATGTTAATCGTGTTGTCATGTTAATCAAGTAACCACATCCTAATTGCGTTATAATCATGTTAAGTACGAAATTGACCATATCGTGTCGACTCATTTAATATATGAGTCGTGTTCGTATTCAAATATTTTAACACGATTATTAAACGAATCGTATTCGTATTTACATAAATTTTACATAACACGACAATAATTTAAGATTTAAAAAAATGGAGAGATAAATTTTTCTTCTCTCTAAATCTGGGTTATTAGATTAAAAATTAATGATCCATTTCTTACCAGGAGTGAACTCCAGTACAAAATGTATTGGAACTCAGACCACACAACAATACACAATTACACATCATGTACTTACTATTTCACATCCTTTAATTACCAATTTGTCCTTGCTCATTTTTTTTTTCCTTTTTTTCCTCTCTCAACGGTGCTAAATATGGGTGGCAGAAAAGTTCGGGCCAGGCCCGGCCCGGCCCGGCCCGGGGTAAAAAAAACTCGGGCCGGGCCCTATAATCAAATGCCCTGCTCCGGCCCGAAACATATATATATTTAATATGTTTGTATTATTTTTATTTGTTTGTAACATTTAAATTAATAATTTATCGATGAAACTTTCGATTTATTTGTAAATTGTCTTTGCATATAGTGTGAATGTATTTTGTATTTATATGTTTTTAATTTTTTTTTAAAAAAAGGGCCGGATAAAACCCGGGCCCGAGCCAGCCCGGCTCGGAAGACACCCGGGCCGGGCTTATCAAAGCCTGAGCCCAACCCGGCCCATTGCCACCCTTAGTGCTAAAACTCTTTTTACATTTTTCTTAACTCACATTTTCTCCAAAAAAAAAATAAATAAAATAAAATAAAAAAAAAATAATAATAATAAAAGGGGAAAGAATAAGTACAAAAAACAAAAAACAAAAAACAAAAAAAAGAAATTTGGTTATTGAGTAAATTTGTACCACGTTTTAGCTAATTATGTAATAAAATATATATGATATGAGTTTTTGTTTTAAATTTACTTTTAACTTTAATATGGAAATTTAAAAATAAATAAATAGTTCCAATTGGTATGTTAAAAATATATATAATATGAGTTTTTTTTTCTTTATTGTTAAATTTTCCTTTATTAATTTTTGTAAATAAGTCTTAACGTACCTTGCCAATATTTATATTATTGAGATCTATAATGTTCACATTAACTTAAATTTTAATTAGTACTTTATAATTATAAAAAAAAAAAAAAAAAACTACGATTATTCATTGGAAATCAAAACACAAGATCAATAGCATGTGACACACTCTCACTTTATTCTTGATATTATTAACAAAAATGTAATAATCTCAATTAAAGCATACTAATCAAATTTCTAGATATTCCCCAATAAATAATACCACCTAAATTTTCATTTTTCTTCTTAAGAATATAAAACATACCAAACACATTTATTTTCAGCTTATAATATCAAATGTCAATCTATATCATTTATCTTCAACCTTCATTATCCCCATCGAGTTTTTCATGGTGTGGAAAATAAACAATTATATCACCAACAATGTCACGCGCACAAATTTATACTTCAATTGCTCCAATATATCACCTACGTCAATATCCGTATTTAATATGTTCAATCAATGAGTATAAAAATTTTACCAATGTCAGAATATAATGTATTAGGGCCCACATACACCCATTCACATGAGAATTTTATCTTTATTAATATTAGTATAGGGCCCGCACTTTGTGCGGGTTGAAAATATATTTTAAGTATTGATTTGGTTAATACTCCGGATCTTGTCAATTTTATAATATAAATGAGACAATTAATTTAGTTACACGTAATATTTATGTCTCATTCGTTTGTCTCTTAGTGTAACACCCCGCCAGAGACAGGATGCTACTGGCATGAGACATGATTGACTCATCTCCATAAGCCTCTAAATTTACAAAAAATTCGGCATGATATATCCTAAAACTGGACAACCTGGATCTCAGTCCAACATCAAAATGAACCCGAAACAAACATCATATATAAAAATGGACCTCACCAACACATCAAATTCATCACCTAAGGGCTCCGTGCCCATTTCATCTATCAACACTCAATGGCTCTGTGCCACAACATCATAAGCAATCAAAACATTTACTTAATGTATATACAAACAGCGTGCTCAGCACGTCAAACAAAATAATAAATCAAATATCCTAGGCATCTAAAACTTCTTCCAGGATACTTGCGAGGGTGACTGCCGTTTGGGTGATCCGCATCTTGAGCATTACTTCTAAAGTTGAAATGGTTGACTCATCTGGTAGCCAACCTGCAAAAACTAGTAAAATGGTTTGGTGTGAGTTATAAAAACTCAGTAAGTAACCATGCTAGTACTACAAACAGAACAATTAAATCAATCACATTAGAAATTTTTCATATATGCCGATTTATTAGCCAAACATTCAAAACTCACAAAGTATCATCAAATGATAAAATAATTATACTTCCTTCTATTCAATTACAATATATCTTTTATACCAAAACAAATTTACTTTAACTTTTTTTAATCACGATAACCTTATAATAGTTTGACATTTGGGATTCATATGCACTTACAAATACCATAGCACATTTCTCTTATATTCATGCAAAAATAATTTCAGGATTCTTACACCTACATATATATACCAATACAACTTAGCAAACACGCTTTAAAACATCTGATATTCACATCAGTTTCAAATCATTCATCCATTTCACATAAGCATACACTATCCATATACGTTACGAGTTCTAGCATATACATACATATACTCAGACATACATACTGTTGGGGTTGGTGCTCAGAGAGCCAATTCCCGGTTGTATTTCTGTTAAATACTTCTGTAAAACATTATTATTATGAATAATATATGCAGTTTCTATAATATAATCTATCTTTCTATATGGTAAAGACGTAATGACCCTAGAATGATTAGTCATGATACAGTTGCAAAAGCGTCGCAACAGACATTGAGTAGTATCATGACGTTATCATTCTCAGACAGTTCCTGGTCAAGGTTTACACTACTTGGTCAGTATAGTAAACCCGTTGAGACCGTTACATGTAGTATACTGGAATATATGATTCTAATGGTTTCTCAATGAACCATAAGTCTTGGAGACTAGTATAGACGTGTAAGTGTTTATAGCGGATAAACACTGAACGACTCACCGAAGATTCTTAATGGATGGTACACCAGCGTCAATAAGAATCTTCTTGGGTTGAGTAGCACTTGTGATTCTTAGACTTGAGATGCCATTGTGGGCACATGAGACATCTTCTACACTTAGACGGCAGTCACGTCAACGATCTATTTAGATCAAACCTCCGCCTGTTCGTTGGGTGTAGATAGATCCTCAGGGTGTCCTATGTGTATCAAGATAGGACCCGTCAGTTCTGTGTATCAGAGCATAGGTAGTCCATATGATTAGCAATCAGATAAAACCATGGGCCCGTGGTAAATTTTAGAAGCTAGTTCTAAACATTCTTTTAGAGATTGCTAATAGAATAGTCGACTGGATAATCCCGATAGAGATTTGACGTTTATATCTATATCTCTGGGATTTATCCGGATACCTGTGACGGAGGAATTATACATTTGCCATGACCTCGACCTGTATGGTTCAGCGAGATTATCCGTGATCATCATAATCTACGGGTGGATAGATTATGGACACGAAATTAGATTTCGTGACGGATATACCTGAATCTAGAGAGTCTCAATAATGAAACATACTCGTAGAGCACTAGAGCAACATTAATAAATAATATTGATTATTTATAAAGTCGTTTAAATGTTAAACGCAATATACGTGCTAAAGGGACTAGATAGTCATTTGCCTAATTATTGTGTATTTACATTTAATACTTGATTAATTTAAATACACATTAATTAATAGTCAAAATGAGTTATTTGACTTATATCCTAAATGAATATATGTTTTTAATATTTAATGTAAATATTATACATATATTTAATATATTTGTATTTGATTAATTAATTGATTATTTAATTGTTAAATGATTAAATTAATTAAAATATAAATATCTTACATTAGGATATTTAAAGTAAATGATATTAGTTGCCTTTGTTGACTTAATTAAATATCTATTAAAGTGTTTTAGATATTATGCAAGTTGATTAAATGATATTTGAAATGAAAATTTGGTATATACATTTGCAAGGGTTTCGGCCAAGGCAAAATAAAGAGAGGTATATATTGTTTTCATTTCTTCTTCATTTACTAACCTAATACACTTTCATAAAACTCCATTGAAAGAAAACAAAGAAAGCAAGTGAGGAAGAAAAGAAGAAACCAAAAGAAAAGCTGGATTTTGTAAGTTTTTCAAACTTACTATTAGAAAGGAAATTGTTCCTTAGGATCTAGGCAACATCTTGTGATGTTCTTAAGTTATTCTTTTCATTATTTCTGTGTTTTTGATGATGGAAATTTTGTTGAAAGTGTTGAGCATGTGTGATGAAGAAAGCTTGTAACTATTGTAGTTATAACTATTCTTTTAAGGTTTTGGAAACCATGTTGCTAATCTAGAGTTATTGACCCACCTTAAATGACCTAGATTTGATCTTGAGTTGTTTCATTGTGTTGAGACTTGGATTGGATGTAAGAATGATGATTGAAGTAATTGATTTAATGTATTGGTCTAATTTGTTCTTTTTGAGAAATTGAAAAATCAAAATTAGGGTTCATGACCAATTCCAAATTTTGGGGGTTTTCATATATGTTGTGCATTTGTGTGTGTATATGATGCATATAAAGTTTCATGTTCATTGGATTACATCTTGATGCATGAAATGACAAATGCACAAAACCCCCCTAATGGTGCTCTCGGCTTTGGAGTCAAATTGGGGATTTGGTGCTTTTGGTGTTTTGATGTTTTGAACATCATAAGTTCATCTTAGAAATGATTTAGAATCATTCAAAATTGATTAGATCAATTTCAGACTAAAATGGACAAAATACCATATAAGGGTAATTGGTAAATTCACTTGAATATGATTCATTTGAATTTTGTTTTCATAATTTGATTACTGGAATGTTAAATAAATATGTTTATTTAATTAATCCGAGAAAAAAAGTTTGAAATCTGAAAATCGGATTTTCACCGCTTCCGCTGCGTTACCGGATTCACCCCTAAAAAACTCATACACATACAACCATCGTGCAACTAACCACGAAGCACACATAACAACCAATACAACACATAGCACATAATCAAACAAAAACACACATATATGGCTGGCTTACATATACAATGCTCGTACGTGACTCATTACCTATTTTAGAATAGGTATAAGATGAATTTCGTCTGAACAGATTCCTAACCAGCTCGACTACGACACCACGAATCACCCAATCAAACATACACACAAGCGCACATACCGTATAAATAAATTCATCACATAATCTCTCATACACAAGCACATACACGACAAATAATTCGAACATTATTCAAATACTCATATACATACATATGTTTCTAACATACGAATATACATAATTATGAACTCAAATGCTAAATCCCCAACCATCCTCATATCTTTCATTACCGCTCAAACACCCTTAGTTTCAGATTTTCCATATAGTAATCTATGATACAGAAACTTATCAACTATACTTATCCATTCAGAAATAACTTAGCTTAGACTAATTCCTTATCTTAATTAACCAATCCAACGCTTATAGCGACAATCGCATGTTCGAGCCAATAATAAACTTATCCATAAAAACGCACACATACATATGTTAATACATACGCTGAAGTTATATTTATCTCCTTTACTGATCTTTTATACCCAAATCATACATATCATATCATCTCATACATATACAAATATACGCTTATACATTTATACATATGCTTATACATATACTGACACATGTTCATACATTTACATACATGTATATATATTATTACTGATTCATACACTTTCATACATCCATACATACACATAAACATTAAGCTCATTTCATGTCTCACTTTTTATCATATCAATAACAATGATCCATACTTGTGGTAGTCGATTATTCTAGCCATACGTAATCTCAAACTTATATATATATATATATATATATATATATAGCATGGGTTACTTATATGACCTCGTGAGAACTCCAGGTCCTAGTCACATCTGTCAAAATAAATGGTGAAATACCGTCAGAATCGTGATTTACGGTGTTCTTGACTTAACTACGATAAAATCTCAGAACTTTTCGGAACAACCAAAACAAGTTCGTTTTCAATACTTTCAGTTTTCAGTAATCTTAAAACACCATTACAAATTATTCCAAGCCACTAGTTCACATAAATTCTCGGTATACGTATTTTTGGAAAATCTTTCAAAAAAATTTCTGCAAATGCCACGGAATTATTCCGAACCCTCCGAACCTACTCGAATTTATCCAAACATGTTCGTAATATCATAAATAACTCATAACTATCATCAAAACCAAAACACATCTTTATACGTAAAAATCCACTTTTACCGAAAACTTGCATATTCTATCGGATCGATCAAACTCGTTCTGTTTTCACTCGGATTCTACCAAATGCTCATATTCAATATACCAATACTCAAACAATTCAATTTATATCAATATGCTTCGCTACGAAGCTACTGGATACATCTTGAAAATTTAACTATAAACTTGAAATTTGTGGATTTTTATCGAGAGGTCTTACCAAGATTTTGAGGCCATATACAGACTCCAAACGATCCCACAAACGTGCTAGAATCGATGGAATTTCTATCAGAGATACTGTTCACAGTGGGTCATTATTCATCCAAATCTTCATTCCTCGTTTCGTGTTCAACCGTGTACAGAACGGAAAATCTATCATCGCCAACTTATAGTACTCTTCGAGAGCTTCGATTTGGCGGCTGGCTCGGGTCGTAAAACGAAACGAGGAGTCGGGATCGACAAAACCCACCACGGGCGTCTCCTCCTCTTCTGCTCGTCGTCGGCGGCGATTTGGGGCTGCCTCCGGCCACCACAAGGTGGAGGGGTGGCCGGCGCACCCCTCTGGCTGGTTGCGCACCCCTTTGGCCGGTCGCGCCAACCGGTAGGCCGCCGGCGCAACTGGTCCAAGCTTTACCGAGATTTGGGAATGGGGGTCGAGTTGGGTAATTTCTGAGGTTATGCAGTTTCTTTAATTATAAGAAACCATGAGTATTTATAGAGAAGTTTTCAAAAATTACATCTTGACCCCCGTAAAATTGCAAGCAGGCATGTCATGGGATTTTCTCGAAAATTCACATTTTAGAAGCCCTTCTGATGCAAATTTCGAAAAGTATTCTACACGAAACTTGTTTGTCTCGGAAAAACGAGTCTGGTGGTATAAGAATCAACTCAATCGGAGTTCATTTGCTACTTTTATAGCCGAAGCAACAAACTTTCATGCTTAAAACGATATAAATAGAAATCGTGTAACCGGTTGTCGTAACCACGCGCTTTTCAATGCGATGAAACCTCACTTAAAAATATTCCAACCTATTTCCCAACACAAAAAATGTGATTTTTGATTACTATCACGTTCTAAATCCTTAACTTTAATTCGGAAACCTTCCAACACTCTTCCTACAAACTCGGGATATTACACTCTGTTCTCAAATAATATTTTTAATTCACTGTGCAAGAGATAATAATTAGAGTCTACATCCTAAGCACAGTAAATAATAAAAAATTCATGAAATAACAAAATTTATAAAAATAATTCAAAATAAATTAACAAATAACAGTAGACCCGAAATTCAAAAAAAAATGGTTAGGTTTTGTAGGCATCACTATTTAGATTTTTTATTTTAATAAGAGATTATATTTTTATATTGTAATAAGTTTTTATTTTAATAATTTATTATCTTAATTTTATAATTTAATAATAAGAACATTAATTGTAGAGATTAAGTGTCACGTATATTTTTTATTTTAATAGAAGATTTTACTATATGATGTGATGAAAAAACTTTAAAATGTTTAATTTATATATATATATATATATATATTTCTTTAACGAATTATTTGTGATATTATTCAAAAATTAATCTCATAGTATAATATGTTTTCTTGTTATAATAGGGTTTTTATTTATTAGATTTATTAATTTAATAGTATTTTTTAATTGTAATAAGATAGTGTAATATGTTTTCTTATTATAATACAGTTCTTATAAAATTATAATATGTATTTTTATATTTCTTATCATAAAAGAACAAAATGAAATTAATAAAAAAAACTATTAAAAAAACACTATTAAATAAATAAAAATACATATTATAATTTTATAAGAACTGTATTATAATAAGAAAATATATTCTACTATCCGATTAATTTTTGAATAATATCATAGATAATCCGAAAAATAATATATATATATATATATATATAAGTTAAATATTTTTAAGCTTTTTCATCGCGTCTCATGACACTTAATCTCTACAATTAATTTTTTTATTACCTATTATAATAAGAAGATATATTATAATCTTCTATTAAAATAAAAAATATATGTGGCACCTAATCTTTACAATTAATATTTTTATTATTAAATTATAAAATTAAAATAATAAATTATTAAAATAAAAAACCTATTACAATATAAAAATATAATCTCATATTAAAATAAGAAACCTAAATAGTAGCTGCCCACAACACCTAACCAATTTTTTGAATTTTGGGTCTATTATTATTTTTTATTTTATTTTGAATTATTTCTATAAGTTTTTTTATTTCATGAATTTTTTATTATTTACTATGCTTCAGGATGCAGACTCTAACTATTAGCTCTTCAACAATGAGTTAGATATATTATTTGAGAACTGAGAAACAAACCAATAAGACATAAATTTTACGTGTAAGTAAATCAATTGTCTCAATTAGACTATAAACAGACAAGATCCAAAGCATTTACAAGATCAATATCAAAAATATATACTCAAGTCGTACAGAGTACGGGCCATGTGCTAGTTAAATAATAAAAAATTAATTATAGAAGTTAACAGTAGAGATTAAGTATCACGTGTGTTTTTTATTTTAATGAAAGCTTTTAATATATTTTCTTATTATAATATGTTTCTTAATTTTAATTTTATAATTTAATGTAATATCCATAATATTTTTCGGAACGGTTCTAGAAGCTTACCGAATTGAAGTTTGGAATTTGGAACTGATTGATATTCGGAAATAGGACTTTGTGTCTTGGAAAATAAGTGAGAATATTTTTAAGTGAAGTTTCTTCGTGTTGGAAAATGCGTGGTTCTGAGAACCGGTTACGCGATTTTTGATTATATCGTTTTACGAGTAAAAGTTTCTTATTTCGGCTATAAATCTTTTTGCCACACCATCCGAGTCTAGCGCACACACTATGAGTGAATACGAGAGACCACATGTGAGGACTCTTGAAGAGTACCTCCATCTCACTCGCACAGCTACACCATCATCCATCATGTTTCCCCCTAATGCACCACACATAGATTTTAAATCTGGAATGATACAGTATCTCCCGATTTTCCATGGTTGGAGAACGAGAATCCTTATATGAACATTGTACGGGCCAAAATTGGGCCAGGGGCAAAACCGTCTTTTCCTTCAAACCCCAATACTAATGAAACTCATAGACTGAGGCCCAGCTTAGAGAGTTTAACACTATTCTGGAAAGCCCAAAGCAGAACCCAAAAAGACCTTATACTATTTGCACATAAGGCTACACATATAAAGCCAAACCAGGAGACAGCATAAAACACATCACTGACTATTTCCCATTTTCCTCAACATGGTATATATCATCCACATGCCACCAAAAGTTTTAACCATTCTAGCACGTTGTGGGGGCCGCTCCCATAATTTCAATTCTTATTCCAACTGTAAAATGACATCTTAAACATGTGAAATGCCCTAATTGCCAGAGGTGTCAGCACTTTGTAGATCCCAATAATCGTAGGTAAAACTCTTCTGGCAGTTACAATGATGATTCCTAAAAATCCCAATAATCGTAGATTCCAATAATCGTAGGTAACTCAGCATAAAGAAGGGCGGGACTTCTCTCTTACAAGCTTCTGCCCTCTGACACTAGCTTTCTCAGAGCTCTCAATCCCCTTATATACTTACCACCGCCCTCACGACCACCCAGAGAGGTCAAGGTAACATCAAACCCTTGCTTTCACATTTTACTTGTTTACTGCTCATTTCATACCACTGACTTGAGCGTCGGAGTGCCCCCGGCACCCACCACACCAGTGGGTAGTCTACTCCTGCTCACTATACCTTTGTTTTGCAGGATCGCTAGTGCCCCCAACCTACAAATTCTGATTGTGGACCTCGGCCGAAATCCAGCATCCACAAACATTAGGGAGTTTGAAGAGGTCGTAGCAACTTTCCATGACCGGTTCGGAACCACAGACACAATTAGACTTAAGTTATTCCCATTTTCCCTTAAGGATATAGGTAAAAGCTGGTTGTATTCCCTAAGACCTAGGTCAATAGGATCATGGAGCAAGATGACATATGCATTCTTTAACAAATACTTCCTACACCATAAGACGAATGCCTTGAAAAGACAAATTTCTACCTTCTCCCAGAAAGACAGTGAAACTCTTTATCAGACTTGGGAGAGGTTTAAGGAGATGTTAGCTAGTTGTCCTCACCATGGATATGAGAGTTGATGCTTAGTGAGCTATTTTTATGACGGTTTAGCCCATAGAGAGCACCAATTTGTTGAGACAATGTGCAAAGGTGAGTTCATTCGAAATGACCATGATGAGGCGTTACAGTACTTAAATGACTTAGCTGAGAAATCTCACACCTGAACTGGACCTAATGACATGAATAGCACTGATAAGACACATATCACTCCTTCTAGTAGAGGCATACACCAATTTAGGGAAGAAGATAGTCTTAAGGCACAAGTTGAGCTATTAACTAGATAGATAAGAGTCTTACTAGCCAAAGATAGCAAGACTATGCATGCAGTAGCCTAGCTAGAACCTCACGAGGTATGTTTTGTGTGTAAAGAGAGTGACTACCTGGCCCAAGAGTGTCATTTATACGGTGAGATGAGGGGAACATATGAGGAACAATGCAATACCTTAGGGATGTACAAGAAGCCTTACACACCGTATTCAGATACCTATAACCCTGGTTGGCGAAACTACCCCAATCTTAGTTCGAAACAAGAGTCTCAAAAGTTCACCCAGCCACCACAAACTAGAGGTTATAGTGCTCCCAAATACCCCACACCTGCAGTTCCTAGGAATTCTTTAGATGATACTGTGCAAATATTTGTAGAGGCCCAAAGCAAAACCAATCAAAGGTTTGAGTCATTGATAGCTCAAGTAATTGAAGATAATAAGGAGATAAATAGTCGAGTCTCTAAGTTGACTAATGTCCTGAGTGTGCACGAAAAAGGAAAATTCTCATCTCAGACTCAACCTAATCCACAAGGGCAACACATGGCACAGACTGATCATGAGGCAGTCAATGTAAAATGTGTTAATGACATATTCACTAGGAGTGGTAAGAAGGTAGACATGTATGACACTTCCAACACTACAAGAGCCAGTAAGGATAGTAATGAAAATATCCCTCAAGCAGATCAAGAGACATATTTCCCAGTTATAGTACCATTTCCTCAGGCACTTAGGCCCATAGTGAGAGCTACAGACCCAAATGGTGAGATCCTAAAACATCTTAAGCAAGTAAAGATTAACCTTCCGATGTTACATGTGATAAAACAAGTTCCCACTTATCTGAAGGTTTTGAAGGATCTATGCACCATAAAGAGAAAGCATAATGCAAAGAAGACTGCATTTTTGACAGAGCAAACAAGTGCAGTAATTGAACAGAGGACTCCACCAAATTATAAAGATCCAGGATGTCCCACCATTACCTGCCATATTGGCACATCAGAGTTTGGTCAAGCATTATTAGATTTATGTGCTAGTGTTAATCTCATGCCATATTCGATCTATGTGCAGTTAAGGCTTGGTGAGATTAAACCTACATCTGTAGTTTTACAGTTAGCTGACTGATCCATTAGGGCACCACATGGAGTAGTTGAGGATGTTTTAGTTCAAATTGATAAATTCTACTGCCCTGTTGACTTTTTGATTTTGGACACTCGATCCGTGGTTAACACCGAGTCCAAGATTCCTCTAATCTTACGTAGACCTTTTCTTGCTACAATTAATGCCCTTATTAATTGCAGGAACGGTCTCATGAAGCTATCATTTGGAAATATGACATTAGAGGTGAATATTTTTCATGTCGAGAAACAACCACGAGATGACGATGAATGTCATTACTCATACATGCTAGAAACAATCTTACCGAAAATAGCCTCTGCACAACATGATTCTAACCCTCTCGAGCTGGACCTGATCCCAAAAAACCGTAAGAGGAGGAAAATGAGAGTTAGTGCTCAATTGAAGATGCTACCTGAGAAGTTAAAAATGAGGTTGAACCAATTGATCAAATCACAGCCATCAGTAGATCCTGGAGAAACAATGGATAAACTGCAACAGCTAGACAAAACTTCTTTCTCATGCCTTCATCAGTTCACTACATGGAAGTCACCACGACAACATTAAGTGGTTACGTCTGGCTGAAGACGTTAAACTTAGCGCTAGCGGGGAGGCAACCTTTGCATCTGCATTTATTTATTTTATTCATTTTATTTATTTATTTTATTTTATTACTCTAATTTTATTTTATTGTGTGCTAATTACATGTTTGTTGTTTGTATGAGTAATTATGTAGGTGTCAGCACAACCTATACAACTACACACCTAAAGTTTTACCAGCAGGAACCTGATCAATTAAGTACCTGGTAGTGTTATTCCTTAATCTTTTTTCTTTATATTTATCTCACATTGAGGACAATGCAAGTTTTAAGTGTGGGGATGTATGCATGCGCATGATAATACCTGTTATAAAAAAATATATATATTTTGTTTTGTTTTTTATTTTGTTTTTTTTTAGTCCTTAATCGTAAAGCATAAGTCCAATGATGATATTGTTTGTTTTATGGTGAAATCTTAGAAACGATAAGTTCTTTATTGTACTTTTATCTGATGCTTTGAGTAATTGATCTAGGTTAGACTCGTAAGCACTTAACTATAGGCTTTTAGCAGTGACAGCCTAAGTAGTTATCAAAGTGACTAGTTGAAAAAATTGTATGTCGATGAATGACCGTTTGCTTAGATTTTTATCCTGATTTGCTTGTGTTATGATGTATGGTATAGTTAAAAATAAAAAGAAAGTCTCGAAAGAAAGAAATTAAACCACCTATAACCGATAAGCGTGAAGCTACCCATGGGCGAATGTTAGGACCACCATGATGAGAAATGCTACCTTAAAGGGTAGGTGTGTTGAAAAGAAAAAAAAAAGAGTTGAAAAAAAAGAAAGAAAAAGTCAAAAAAGAGAAAGAAAAAAATCATATCATACTGAGCATAGGAAGGCAATTACAGAGCATAATTGAGATATCTAGGTTGGTTTGACCCATCAGATCCTAATTTTTAAACGAAATCATTGAGTTGGCTTACCTAGGAATCAAGCTGTGAATGAACATTTACACACACACACACACACTGTGAGTTTGGCTTAGATGATTTATTCAAGGACTTGAATTTGAGTTGCATTGAGTACTTTGAAAGTTCTCTGATTTCATTGCTAGACATTCTTTGAGGATGATAATATGTGTAACTATTGGGACTATTTCATTTTTTTATTTTTACATGATTGCATGTTTTGAATGACGCTTGTGGGTGTCGTCGCTGTAAGCCCACACGAGACTATAACTCATATACTAGGGACACCTAGAGGTTTAAAGGCCTGTTGCATACGCTAAATGCAATCGTGATCCCAATGAAAGTGGCTTAGATAGTTTTATTTATTTAGTTCTTATTTTATTTTATGCTTGGATTGCTAGGGATTAGCACTGAGCGGGTTAGGAAATCTGTTCGGACGACATTCATCTCATACCTATTCTAAATAGGTAATGAGTTCCGTACGAGTATTGTATGTGTGAGCCAGCTCATATGTATGTGTTGTCTTGATTGTGTGTTCCTGGATGCCTTGACTATTGTGTATGTGTGAGTGAAGTACTTATTTCAGAGTTTTAATTATGATTTCATATATGATTTTACAGATCACTTCACTAAATTGATTTTCACTTGAAATGTTGATTTCACTCGAGTTGAGACATATGATTTAAGATTTTTGATAAAGCTTGGTTTCAAATAAATATTTTGATGATGAAATGATTTCAAAGGTATGATTTTATGATTTTGGAGGCATGGGATATCGGTAACCAATCCGGAATATCAGTAACCAATTCGGACCGTGTGCACACGGGATACAGGACTAGGGATGACAAATGTCTATAGATCTTGGGTATTGAACTAGTGGGATAGCGAGGCCCCTAGACTCGGATTTCAGAGACAGGTTGGTGGCACTGATAACACCACTGTTTACTAGTTTAGTGGCTTGAGGGACGGCGAGACGTAACGCCCTAAGACCACGGGATTATATACAGGTTGACAGATGGTATTTCAGATGATGTTTTCATAACTGTTTTACAAAAGTTTTTAAAGGAAAACTTGGATTTAAGTATTGTGAACTTGGAAATTTATTGCATTGATTATGAGTATTTACAGAAAAGATCAGCGTTTTACAGATAGAAAAGAGTTTTCGGAAATTTTTTACAGAAAGAGACGTGTTTTCAGATAAGAAAAGAGATTTTTGAAAAGACAATTTTCTTAGAAATTTTGTTTGGATCGCCGATTTGATGATATTTCAGGAATGAATAATTATGACAAAAGTATATGTGTATGACTTCATGTTTCATGTGATTGAAGTGTATTTGAAATCAAACGATATACTTTATGATATTAATGTTTTGCTTTGTATGCTTTGGATGTTAGCTATTAGATTAGCGCATTTGTAGATAAGTAAATATGAAAGTTTGAAATTGGTTAAAGGATAATAACAAGTTAATAAAATCTGAACTTGTAACAATTTAGTAATTCTGATAAACTGCTGATACGTTGACTTGTTTGTTTGAAGTTTATATTTGACTTGTTTGTTATAATACTAGCTATCTTATGTTGTATAGAAGACTAAGGTTTTAGCTCAGTGTTTCAGTAAATGTTCTACAGCTCACAGTTAGCTAATGTTTGCATTTTTAGCTCACGTAACCTTTATAAAGTAACCAATCATAGTTTAAGCTGACTAAACCACCACGGGTTTGGGATGGCCTTAGCCGCGGGCTTGGGTGGTTTGGTAGATAATAAGTTAGTTCCGCTTATGAGAAAATTGATGTTGCATTCAGTGCAGTGAGTGTATTTTCAAGGTATGATATGTGTATGTTGTCATCGGATTAAGAGGAAATTTATAAGTTTGAGTATAATTACATATATTTGATTTCTATTTGAGTTCTTATTGTCACTTGATATATTTTCATAAGATATGAGTTACTTACTAAGCTTTAT
Organism: Zanthoxylum bungeanum; assembly: GCA_019454045.1. Taxonomy (NCBI): domain Eukaryota; kingdom Viridiplantae; phylum Streptophyta; class Magnoliopsida; order Sapindales; family Rutaceae; genus Zanthoxylum; species Zanthoxylum bungeanum. The sequence continues at coordinate 130,121 of SKCR01045130.1, forward strand.
AGCTCACACCCCAATAGTTTGCTAGTTTTGCAGGTTCACATTGGACTTAAAGAGCTAGAAGATTCTAGAGGCGTTTTGTAGACAGCGGATTACCCCGATGCAGTCAAGTTGGTATTGAGTCGTTGTATTATTCTGGGATGTATTATGGGCTCCCACAATCTTAGTTTTATTTATTTGTATCACATGTGTAGTTTTAATTGTGTTGAGCACGTAGTTAATTGTAGTTATTTGTCTTATGTCAGGCCTGAGGCCTATCTGCATATGAGTTGAGATTTTTCAGGCCGGAGGCCTTTTTAGAATATGAGTTGAGACTGATTGCTTGAGTGTAATATCAGGACACCTCGAGGTGCTGGACTTTGATCCAGGTTTCATGATTTTTAGCAGAGGTCATGCCGAAATTTTAGTAGCATCAAAGGCTTATGGAGATGGTTTTCTTGTTTCCTACCTGTAGCATCCTGACACTAGGTGGGATGTTACATTTAACTAGCACATGGTCTTTAACTATAATTTCATATTATAAAAAAATTAATGTTATTTTAGGTATTGATATTGTAAATGTTTTGGATCTCATCGATTTTATAGTATAAATGAGATAATTTGATTTATTTACATTTAATATATAAATTTTGTTCGTTTGTCGCTCAATTGTCAAATTATATTTCTTATTCATATTAGAGTTTCTCTATCCTCTTTATCTCTCATTTGAAATCATATCTATAACTATAAATAACTTTTAAATGTTTAATTTTCTTTCAGGTGATTTCCAATGAAATTTAATGAAATTATTCAATTTAAACTTAAATTTTCTAATATAACTTCAAATATTGACCAATCCAGATTCAATTTGTAAAAACTAATAGTTAGAGTCTCCATGCTGAAGTATAACAAATAAAAAAAATTCATAAAAAACGTATAGAAATAATTTAAAGTTCATATTAACTTTACAAAAACTAATAGTCAGAGTTTCTATCCTGAAGCACAACAAATAATAAAAAAGAGCATGAAATTTTTTATATAAATAATTTAAAGTAAATAACAAACAATAATCGACAATATGACTAGGTTTTGTGAATGGTTGTTATTTAGCTTTTTTATTTTAATAAGAAATTATGTTTTATATTGTAATAGGTCTCTTATTTTAATAATTTATTATTTTAATTTTATAATTTAATAATAAAAAAATTATTATAGATTTATAATTTAATAATAAACATGAGAGTCTATTTTTATATTATAATAGGTTTATTATTCTAATAATTTATTATTTTAATGTTATAAATTAATTAAAAAAATTAATTATAGAGAATAGGTGTCACAATTTTTTTTAATTTTAATAAGAGATTATAATATGTTTTCTTATTATAATATGTTTCATATTTCAATAATTTATCATTTTAATTTTAAAGAATAGTAATATATTTTTTTATTTTATTAGGAGATTATATTTTTATATTGTAATAAGTTTCTTATATTAATAATTTATTATTTTAATTTTATAATTTAATAATAAAAAATAATTTCAGGGATATTTTAATTTTATAATTTATTAAAATTATAATCGTAGAGATTAGATATCACTTGACGAGATGCGAAAGTTTTAAAATATTTAATATATATATACACACGCATATTTATATTTATATATCTGGATTATCTATGATATTATTCAAAAAGTTATCGAATAGTATAATATTTTTTTTTGTTATAATAAGATTATTATTTTTAGATTTATTAATTTAATTTTATAATTTTATAATATTTTTATTTTAATAGGATAATATAATATGTTTTCTTATTATAATATAGTTCTTATAAATTTATAATATACATTTATATTATAATATGTTTTTTTATTTAATAGATTTATTAATTTAATTTTATAATTTAATAGTATTTTTTTATTTTGATATGATAATATAATATGTTTTCTTGTTATAATAAGGTTCTTATTTATAGATTTATTAATTTAATTTATAATTTAATAGTATTTTTTTATTTTAATAGGAAAATATAATATGTTTTCTTATTATAATAGAGTTCTTATAAAATTATAATATGTATTTTTATTATAATAGATTTTTTATTCAAAAGATTTATTAATTTAATTTATAATTTAATAATGAATTGGCACGTGGCGTGATGATGTGGCTTAAAAATGTTTGACTTTATATATATATAGATAAAAGAATAATAAATTAATTAAACTAATATGTTTCTTATTTTATATATAGGTTTCTTACTTTAATTAATTATATTGTAATAAGTTTCTTATGTTAATAATTTATTATTTTAATTTTATAATTTAATGATAAAAAATAATTATAGAGATATTTTAATAATAAAAAATTAATTGTAGTGATTAAGTTAATTGTAGATAATTTAATAGTGTTTATTTTTTATTTTAATATGATAGTTTAATACGTTTTCTTGTTATAATAGAATTCTTATAAAATTATAATATGTATTTTTACTGTAATATTAATTTATTAATTTAATTTTATAACTTTAATATGAAGCCGTCACATATGTGTGTATATATAAGCACAATAGTGTGTGTCATTTAGTGGGTGGTCGAATCCGTACTTCGACTTCATATTCCTGCATGAACAATCATCTTATGTTGCGGTCGTGCTCTTCCTCGGCTTCCTCGCACTTCAACTCCAAGAACAGATTCGATTCCCGATCCATGACGCCGAGTCGATCTCGCTCTAATTCAATATACCCTTATCCTCGCGGTTACCGTGCACGTGCAGCACCGCATGTCAATTTTCCATCCGGAGAGTTGATTGCTGATCCGTTAGATGGCCGAAAATGTCTAACTATAGCATCTCCGTCATTTTCACTATTCTAACATAGATCTTTTGAAACATGGATGATGGTTTTATACTTCTACGAGAGTTTAACACCCTAAAGTAGACAAGTAGTGGAAATGATGTGTAATAGTGAATTTAAGGATAAAAGTCCCGAAGATACACTAGATTACCTAGAACACATAGTAGAGAATGCACAAGAATGGGACACAGTTGGGACTTATGAGTCGTCTATAAAACCACAGTCATCTGGTAGAGACATGTTTAACCTTTGGGAAAACCATGATCTTTCTGCTAAATATGCATCTCTATCTAAAAAATTTGAGAGCATGAAGGGGAAACCGTCATCATTGGGGCTGAGGCGGGCAACACTGTAGCCGCTTAAGACGTCCAGCTGTTTACAAAGCTCTAAGTGGCATCCGCTTTTGGGGTTAAAGGTACTCAAGTAGATCATCAATTTTTGACAGAAATACTATCGTCAGACATTTGCGGCACATCTAACGGATCAACAATCAGCTCTCCGGACGGAAAACTGATAGGCAGAAAATGTAACGAATAGTTAGGATTAAGAGAGATAATGTATCCAAAGGCCTATGTTTATGTCGCTTAATTCGCAGCTCAGATCATTTCATTATAATTTAGTGGCAGATAAATAGTTCTTTTATTATAGAATCTCTCTGAAAATAACAATTGTAAATTACCAAACAAATTAAAGAACATAATCATTTCATTATAAAATCAAATGAGATAAATTATGTAACACCATGCCGTGAGCACGAATAATATCTAGTATATATATATATATATATAGGAATACCAATATCAATACCCCACCCGTCTAACTAACAAATATAAAAAAAAGTATGATTTTTGGCCACACTAGTATTTACATAATCATTTTTTAAAATTTTCATAAATATAGTTATATTTTGTTGTTCACAATGTAGTAACAATTTAACAACACTATGAATGGTCCTATTATAACCGTGCCTTTTACCTTTAACAAAATTACCATCACCAGTTTTTTCCTTCACAAATATAAACAACAAAACGCAGCTTCCAAATCTCATCACCCAAACAAAACCCCTTCTGTTTCTCTTTATTTCTCCCCGTTTGTCATCTTTACAATTCCATCCTATTAGACTCACAATTTCATTTCGATCCTCCAAAACAAAACTAAAACGCCGTCGCTTTAATCGATCTCAAAAATCAAATTTCATTTATCTCCGATTCGATACTCCGCAATTTTAATCCAATCAAACGGTTCCGATCGCCGTTTTGCTTTTGAAACGCGTGCGAATTTCGGGGCCGTGAATGGGGATAGACGAAAAATTGGTGAATGAATTTATTATTATTACTGTGGATTAAATTGTAAAAAAAAAAAAAAGGACACAAAAAATTATGCCAGGATTAGCGAAGACGAATAATGAGCAATTTAGTTATGCGTACTCTGTTTCGGCTAATGGATTTTGGTCGAAACATAGCGATGATGTTAACTTCAATCAGCTGCAGAAGGTACTAGAGTTATTATTATTTTTTATTCGATGTGATTTGTATTTGTATTTTTTTTTTAATTTTATTGATTGGTTAAAGAAATAATTTGATTGGATCATATTTTTGAAATTGAATTTCAATGGATAGATTGTGCTTGGATTGGATCTTCTTGTGTAAGAAATTTATTAGATCCATTTTATTTGCATATCTGTGCTCTATAGGATACACATACATTACTTATGTGTATTTGGTATTTAATTTGTTGGTTAATAGTGACAATACCATCTGGCATTTTCGTGAATACACTTGTTGGATTATTTGCTTTTTCGTGTTGTTTATAGTCAGGGCAATTGCATTTTCTTGTACTTTCTTATTGTTATGACACGGATAGTTAGGATTTTGATTATCGAATTTGGCACTACTTAGGTATGTAACATGTTGGGATTGAGGAGTTGTGGATTATTATTATTATTTTTTTAAACAGGTTGTATAATTGAATATTGATTGATATCTTTTGATTCGGTATGCATTTAGTTTATTTATGTGACCCATGAGATGAAAGTCACTAACATAGTGATATGTACTTGTGAGATAGTTCTGGAGTGGCCTGACTCTGCAAAAACGACAGGAGCTTCTTAGGATTGATAAGCAGACCCTATTTGAGCAAGCTCGTAAGAACATGTATTGTTCTAGATGCAATGGACTACTGCTTGAAGGTTTTTTGCAGATTGTTATCTATGGAAAGTCTTTGCAGCAGGATGGAGGAGTTGCTCAGATTCCCTCCGACAGACCTGTGGCCTCAAAAAATGAAAATGATAGTGGACTAACGGTGACAAATGGGTGCCAAGATGACATTCAAGATCCATCTGTTCATCCCTGGGGTGGTCTGACCACAACACGTGATGGATCATTGACACTTCTGGACTGCTATTTGTGTTCAATATCTATGAAAGGGCTCCAAAATGTTAGTTTTTTTAAATTTTATTATTCAAACTTTTGGTGCATATGTCGCTTTATTTTAGTGCCTGATCTTTAGCTTAAATCAGGTCTTTGACAGTGCACGTGCAAGGGAACGGGAGCGGGAACTGCTTTATCCTGATGCCTGTGGTGGGGAAGGTCGGGGTTGGATAAGCCAAGGAATTGCAAGTTTTGGTAGAGGACATGGAAATAGGGAAACATGTGCATTGCACACCGCCAGGCTTTCTTGTGACACGTTAGTAGATTTCTGGTATGCTCTCGGGGAAGAAACTCGGCTGTCTCTTTTAAGGATGAAGGAAGAGGATTTTATTGAGAGGCTAATGTACAGGTGTGTTTTTAGCTACTTGTTTATTCATAATAATATTCTTTTTGAATTTCATTGGAAAGAATGAAAACTGATTTTTGGCTGTTTTTATTCGAGTTCCGAGATAACAACTGATAGTTGAAGCTGTCATCCTGGTTAAGCTGATGAAGAGATCATAAACTTATTTGACTAAATTAAATTCATCCATTTTTCATTAATGCGTCTCAGAACTACTTATTTGTTTGACATGCTGTTTTCTAGGAAATACAAGTCTCCTGGTTAATAGCTTTCAACATCAATTTAGTTATTCAGTACCGATTGTTTGTAGCAGTGAATATACAGCTGAATTGGAAGAGTATTGGGAGTTTGTTGGATGGATGAAAGCAATATTTTATGGAAGGCATGCAGTGAGAAAGTAAATGAATGCATGCTTTGGATTGGGTGAAACAAAGAAAGTTGTGTGCTATATAAGTGACAGTTCTGTTTGACATGAGTTTGTGTACTCTTATGGGAAAATGAAAATTTGTAAACAGAGAAGGGATCGATCATAAGAAATTATGTGAAATTTGCATTATGAGGGCATCCTAAATCTGTTAATGAATGTGAACTTTATTCTCCATTCATCTTGACAGGATACATATCTGATGACTTTTTTGACCTATATTCTTTCTTAGTTCTGAAGCTTGGTCTTACATTGATTACATTGGATCATCTGCAAGACAGCAAGAGCCCCACTGATGTTAATGGAGTTTTCTAACCAGCAGTTACCTTATACTATGGATTCTGGAAAGGAAGTTAACCCTAGCAGTTTGTATATAGGCTAGTTATTAATGCTAAAGGAACCTGCAGGAGCCTAATTGCTAGTTCCCCTAGAGGACAGTTGTTTGTAAAAGGATCACATCTGCAGTTTTGAGGAAACTTGAAATGGTTGAGGATGAGGGAGGACTGCATATTTTGGTGACCACTAATTTATTGAAAAGGATAGTGGTTTGACATTGTGGCGCCTTTCAATGGCTTGCGTTAATCGGATATCACAGGTTTATGTGGCTGACAGTATCAGAAGTTAGTGGGGATTGTCTTTCCCTCTCTCTTTCAGTTGTATATTTTGATGTTCCTTTCCTCCTAATTTGGAGCTACACTTAGTGACTTGGAACAACAAATTGTTTCACACATTTCTTCAATATATTTGATTGTGTAATTTTTGTGCCTTTGGGAAAAGCATTCCTTAAAGGTTCATGAAGTCATCCACCTAGTCCCTTTTCCTTTTCTTGATTAATTATGAGGGGTATCTTGTTATTGTGGAAATTGGAGACTTGTGAGGAGACAATGCAAAGAAAGTTGGCCAACATTGGTCTGCAGAGTGTTCTAACAAAACTGAGTACCATTTGGGAAAAGAAAGAAATCCTGATTTTTGCATTGCTTATCAAAGTAAGATAAAGGGGCTAATCAATATTTTGATCAGGGAAGCTGAACGAGTATTTGTTTCTGCTTATCTGTGGAGTCTTTTTTCCATCAGTTGCCAACATCATAGTTTTCAGTTGCTGTAACACTTGTTGACTTCCATGATTTTCAATTGGTGATAGGTCTGAATCTTACTGACGGAAAAATTGCACCGTTATGAGAAAAGCAAAATAAAGTCTTGGGTATTGAGACAAATGAGTGCACCAAGGGTGTAAAGAGGTTTCTTGAAAGCATCGGAGAAATATGTGATTAGCACCAAAGATGATTTCTGCAACCAAATTAGTTCGATATTTTGTGTAGAGGTAGAAAGAAAACATTGTTGAGGCATTCGTATGAGTTGATGCCAAGAAAGGGAGAGATGGGCAAAGAGGGACTTCAAGAAGATTAAATCTTGAACCATGGCTTATTAGATGACATTTAATATACTAGAGTTGCTGAAGGAGCGTTACCACAATCTTCTTTATTCATAAGGCAACATTATTATCTAAAGATATACTTGAAGCATTATCAACAGCTTCATTTTGTTCGACTCAAATTATATGATAATTGGTCAACAATGGATGTCCTGTTGAGGAAATTTCAGGCCTATATTCTGTTGTGGACTCCTTTTTATTTCTCTCTCTCTTCTTCTACAGTTAAACTCTCATATTAAATCCTGTAACTTTTTAGGTTACTAAAGCTTATTTGTTCCTCAATCTGGCATGAAGTCATTTTACTCTCTTTTATTTGGCCTGAAGGTATCAGCTAGTCTGTTGCCTCTTGAGATTTACTTTTATGGAGTTTGCGTGGAATTTCTCTATATAGCTGGTCATATGCCACTTGTTCTGCGTATTGTTTTATAAAGTCGTCATGTATGATTTCTTTGCTTGTGCTGATAAGTTGATCTTCATGTCACAGATTTGATAGCAAGAGGTTTTGCAGAGATTGCAGAAGGACAGTTATTCGAGAATTCAAGGAACTAAAGGAGTTGAAGCGTGTGAGGAGAGAACCTCGCTGTACTAGTTGGTTTTGTGTTGCTGATACAGCCTTCCAATATGAGGTCATTCACCAATTTCTTGCTCATTTTCCTCCAAAATATGTTTTGGTGTCTTGAAAACTTTGGTGTCTTGAAATCCCTGATCTAATCACTTCAATAACAAATGGCCAGTATATGACTTCGACGTGGAAAGTGATAGAGTTAATCCTCAATGACTTCCCAAGACTCCTGATTATAGTGATTTGAAAACTTTCTATACATTATCAACTTCCTATAAATACAAAATTAAAAGTTCGGAGCATTTTTCTCAATTCGGCTATAAAAGGACATGATAAGTTCTTTACAGAGTTAAAATTATCACCACCCTTTGATAAACACGCTGTATTTATTATGCTGGTCTGAGAATGTTTACTATTCATACGACTAGCATGACCTACTACTTGTTTACTACTCAGGTATCTGATGACACTGTACAAGCTGACTGGTGCCAAACTTTTGCTGACACTGTTGGCACATATCATCACTTTGAATGGGCAGTTGGAACAGGAGAGGGAAAATCTGACATTCTTGAATTTGAAAATGTTGGCATGAATGGAAGTGTTCAAGTTAATGGTTTGGATCTTCACAGTCTGAGTGCATGTTTTATTACCCTGAGGGCTTGGAAATTAGACGGCCGCTGCACCGAGCTTTCTGTCAAAGCTCATGCATTAAAGGGTCAACAATGTGCACATTGCAGGCTTGTAGTTGGCAATGGTTATGTTACAATTACTAGAGGGGAAAGTATCAGACGGTTTTTTGAGCATGCTGAAGAAGCTGAGGAAGAAGAGGTATTTCAATTAATTTAACTAACTGTTTTATCTATGCATTAAAGTAGTTGTACCTAACAAATTTGTACCTACACAATGTATGTCAACTGAGGTAATGTTTCTTACGTTATAGCTGGTAAAATGCATATTTTACATTTTCAGGATGATGATCCCATGGACAAGGATGGAAATGAACTGGATGGAGAATGCTCCCGTCCTCAAAAGCATGCGAAGAGTCCTGAACTTGCTCGAGAGTTTCTTCTAGACACTGCAACAGTTATTTTTAAGGAGCAGGCATGTTCAATCTCCCGATCATTGTTGTACTTACTCTTCATTGTTTGCAATACACTCATGGTTCTTTCAACTATTTACGTTTAAAAACTGAATTGAAATATGTTGTTCTGATTGGTTCCTGAATCTCTTCTGTTCATATGATATGTTTGTATTAGGGTAATGGAGGTGTTCATAGGAAGGTGAATGTCATTACCAAATTTTTATTTTACATTGTGTAAATATGTGGCCGTTACTATTACTTTGTATTACTGGCATATTAAGTAATATTTTGTGGTGTTACTTAATTGAAGAAAGATTCATTTATTTCATTATGCAGTTATTTATAAACACAATTTGCTTTCATTATTCCTAGTACAGAGTAATGGTTTTTGTTGGCCGTTTTAGACATATTATTGTAGAAAAAACAATTCTAAATGACTTAGCAGCGCCTCATTAAAGCGGAACTTTTGAATGTTGTTCCACCTAAGGAAGTAAATTAAATAAACCTGGAGTGTGCGCCCAAGTCTTATTAGCAGCTTTATGGGTTGCAGGATTGATTTTTTGGTGGGGCAATGAACTGAATTGCATTTATTAATCTGTTTCATGTATTATAAAACTTTAAATCCCATGAAGATGGTGAAAACATGTAGGATTTCTGAGTATTTGCGCACATAAATTTGTTTGTAATGTTTTCTAAGATATTATGATATATCTTTCAGGTCGAAAAGGCTTTTAGAGAAGGAACTGCTCGCCAAAATGCACACAGCATCTTTGTTAGTCTTGCACTAAAGTTGCTGGAAGAACGTGTTCATGTTGCATGCAAGGAGATTATCACCTTAGAAAAGCAGGTCTCGGTGCTTCTGACATGATTTACTTGCAAAGTACAGAAAATTACTATATACTATCTGCGAAAAGTTATTCTGATGCCACCTTTTTTTTTTTTTACAGAAAAAACTTCTGGAAGAAGAAGAGAAGGAAAAGCGTGAAGAAGAAGAACGCAAAGAGAGAAGAAGAATGAAAGAAAGAGAGAAAAAACTCCGAAGAAAGGAAAGATTGAAAGGGAAAGAAAAAGAGAGAGAAAATAAATCTTCAAGCTCAGATCAGAGCCCTGTCGTTACTGATGTCTTAAAAGAAGAATCATCAGCAAGTTTTGATGAGGAGCCAAGTAACGCTGTTAGCTGTAGGGACTCGATGAGTGTAACAGGTGATGTTATTGTGTCTAGGTCTGGATCTCCTGATATTCAAGATGAACAATTCTCAAGTGAGTGTACGACTTCGAGAATAGAGAACTACTGTTATGAGAGTCCTGATGGAGACGTAACAAGTGTCAAAGATGGGAATGGTGCTTCTTTTCAAATGGAGCAATCAAAATTTTCTTGTCGGAGATCAAAATTTAGGAAAGAAATTCAACCTGATTCACCATTAAAGTGGTCTGACAGGTGTCGACATTCAGTAGTTTCAGATAATGGTTCTATGCTCAATAGATCTGAGTCTAGACATCACAGTGACAATTATGAGACTCCTACTAGGGCCATCAATGGATCGAATCGGCAATTATGGATAAACGCTTCTAAATCTAGTGTTCGAAATTGTGGTGGAAAGTTCGATGAGAAGTTTCTTAGTTCCAAGAACAGGACTAGTGACGGATATGACTTCCATTCTTGCAGCTGTAGTTCACAGAATGATTACAGAGCAAAGGGTGAGCCACGTGTTTCTGCAGCAACAAGAGTAGCTCGAGAGCACAAGTTGGCGAGTAAGTCAGAATCTGCACTGGATATGTCCAAGCAATTTTATCATGGTAATAAGTATAATCAAATGGATTACATGCGTGAAGCCTCTGGAAAAACCAAAAGCAAAATTATCACAGGAAACAATCCTTCCACCCGAGATTCACTGTATGTGAAGAAAGTATGGGAGCCCCTGGATTCACAGAAGAAATACGCTCGCAGCAATTCAGATTCTGATGTTATCTTGGTGTCAACTGCTTCACTGTATGCGAAGAAAGTTTGGGAGCCCCTGGATTCACAGAAGAAATACCCTCGCAGCAATTCAGATTCTGATGTTACCTTGGGTTCAACTGCTTTTAAAGGTGATGGAGTTGAACATGGCAATAAGCTGGTTAAGTCATCCGGTGAATTGTGTGCTGGTGGAGCCAATCGAAATTCAGGTGACATGGATCATGAGGATGATAATATGAAGAAATCAAGAGACTCCAGCCATTCAACTGATGGTACCTGCCAGAATGGATCTTGTATAGAAACAAAGGACTTATCTTATTCAACGGAAGCTGCTTATGACAAAACTGGATTATGTCATACTAGAAACTCTACTTTGAATGGGATTTCTGATCCCATCATGGGTATCTCATCCAATTCTGATAATTGCTCATCATGCCTTAGTGAGGGGGATTGCAATACCATCTCTTCAAACCATGGGAATCTGGATTCATCGTCCACTTCAGATTCTGAAGATGCCAGTCAACAATCAGAAGGAAGGGATGCTTCAGCATGCACTCAAAATGACTTCTCCGAATTTGAAGGAGTCAGAATGGAGAAAAAACAGAGTACTAGTGGAGGAGAGACTTTGGGAAGAACAGCTTTTGGTGGACTTCCACCACATAGCATGGGAAGTAATTTTCCAGGAAATCTGCTGGCAAAAACTGTCCAAAATCTTGATAATGGAATACCAACTGCAAGTATCATTTCTCAGCATCAAGGCATGTTTCCACCACTTCATAACCAGAACATACAAATTCCAGCATTTCAATCTCCTTCAACAATGGGTTACTACCATCAAAATCCAGTTTCTTGGCTAGCTGCTCCGGCAAATGGATTGGTGCCTTTTACCCATCCCAATCAGCATCTTTATGCTGGTCCTCTTGGTTATTCATTAAATGGAAACTCTCACTTGTGCATGCAGTATGGTGCCCTTCAGAATATTGCTGCTCCTGTTTTTAATCCTAGTCCGGTGTCAGCTTATCAGCCTATTGCCAAAGCCAATGGCTTGGAGGAGCGAACTCACAATGGTAAGCCTGGTACCGATACCAAAGCAGATAGGGTGGCTCCGGCAAGGTCACATCTAACTGATGCACTGACAAAAGGGGAAGGTAGCTTTTCCTTGTTCCATTTTGGTGGACCAGTAGCTCATCCAACAGGATGTAAAGTAAATCCTATGCCTTCCAAAGATGAGATTGTTGGGAATTTCTCTTCCCAATTTTCAGGAGATCATGTCGAAATTGATCACTCTTGCAATATGGAAGAGACGACTATCGAAGAATACAACTTGTTTGCTGCAAGTAACGGTAATGGCCTGCGGTTTTCCTTTTAATAATATATTAGTGAGAAGGTGTGTGGTGGCCGTTTTGGTCCATATCAGTCCCTATTATCTTCTTGTTTTGTGATATCAAGGTTTGAGATAGTGATTTAAAATACAATAATCTTCTTTCGTCTATGGTTTCTTTATTTGATTGTTATTCAATTTATATGATTGTTTTATTTGATTTAGATAAAGAAAAGGTTGGGGGATTGCCGATTGCTATGATGTTTAAATTTGTGTGAGGTCAGTCTTATTTCAATTTTTTTTTTTTTTTTTTTTTTTTTGGCAATTTATGAAGCCCTTCTGGATATAACATTTTTTTCTTCTTTTGCTCGCTCACTTGGGATACCAATAGACTCTCCCATTTTTGAGACTCCCATATTAAAAGATCTCTAACTCAAGATTTAATTGTTAGGGTTTCAGTAATCAAATTCATTTCATTTTCAAGTTGTTAGTAGAAAGAATCGTCCTAGGACGAACAAGGACGAACGAATCTATGAAGGACGAAAAGGAAATGTGTACCAAAGGACGAAAAGGGATAAAAGAAAAATGAAGACTGTGGACACAGAAACTGGGCGATGCATGCTGTCCCGGGCTCGCGTCCGGTCGGGAGTACGGAGTAGTCACGGGGGATTAAACCGGAGAATAATGAACCGGGACAAAGATTTAAGGCTGCACTCACCCCTCGCAAGGGAAGATCTCAAACCGTTGGGTTCGGAATGGTCCCTTACTTATGCCACTTGTAATGAAAGGATTTATATAATAATTTAATCAGGCTTAAGTAACACTTATTTCTAAGAATATCATGCTTCTAAATCCACATACATACAAAAAAGTTCATCTAAATTTATATGTAACACATATTCGAATTTGCATACAGCCTATTTGCATGTAATCTATGTCTCAATTTGCATACATAAGGATTATCATACGGCAAGCATACAAGTTAATGAACGCATTGGTGGACACAGAAGCGCAAACAAATAGCATTCTTACTAGCATGCATATAAGAAAGATATTTAAGCGCATAACAGAAATAGACAACTAGAGAGGTAATACCAATGCATAACGTAAAAAAGGGGTAATTATGTGCTAAGATGGACATGTCGTAATGTGATGCAAGAGGATCTGTTTACCGTGGGCGTTCGTGCAGCGTTCGTATACGCGTTCGAACGGTAAACAGAAGGTTCTCGTTCGAGTAGCGTTCGTAAACGCGTTCGAACGGAAATGAAACAGAATGCTCACGTTCGTATGGCGTTTGTGAACGCGTTTGAACAGAAATGAAACAGAATACTCGCGTTCGTATGGCGTTCGTGAACGCGTTCGAACAAAAATGGGACCTGATGCATGATAAGGCAAAATGCTTGCGCGTTCGAGTTGCGTTCGTAAACGCGTTCGAACGAGAACATACCTGATGCATGAAATGGGATGCAATACATAAATGGCGAATAGTACAATGCGAGGCGCGGCAAAGCATCGTGGTAAAGGGCTTTAACCCCTCCCCCTAGGGGATCTTTCATTCCACTTACTAAGCCCATGCGCTCGATTGAATCATGCATGTCAATAATTAAAAGCGATAACATCAAACTTGGTGTGTCCGATTGAACGTATCTTGCATTCAACCGAACACACATCAACCAGCACGGCATAGCATCGTGGTAACGGGCTTTAACCCCACCCCATAGGGGATCTTTCATTCCACTTACTAAGCCCATGCGCTCGATTGAGTCATGCATACAGAGAATTAAACGTAATAATGTCAAACTTAGTATGCCCGATTGAACGTATCTTGCATTCAACCGAACACACATCAACCGGCGCGGCAAAGCATCGTGGTAAATGGCTTTAAACCCCTCCCCATAGGGGATCTTTCATTCCACTTACTAAGCCCATGCGCTCGATTGAATCATGCATACATAAGCAACATGCAAAATTCAAATGACGAAAAGTAAATAAACCAAAGCAACACAAAACAAAAGAGAGTGCCGTTTACTCAAGCGGTACGTGGAGTTGTGTCCCGAGTACAGATCATATTACCGTCCATTCGGAATCGGCTATGAAATTTATGTCCGGGTTTCCATCCGATATACCGCGAGAGTTGACACATCTCTCATTTTATTCCACAGCCACAACATACAACATCTCACAATCCATGCATATTCATCTACTCAAGGGCCACAACATGCATTTCAACATGACAATCATGCAAGCAATATTTAATAAATAGTACAAAAAGTGAGTGTGAAAGATACCCTCAGGTCTAACCTTTTTGCCAACTTTCAGGCTTGCGTTTCACGGACGTCGGAAGGGTACAGCTCCTCAACTTCTCCGGTTCACTGGTTTAGCGTCCTAGCTCACCGCTTTGCTGTTTTGCTTGCGATTTGAACTCCGTTCTGCTACTGTTCGGCCTCTGTTTTGCTGCTCACTGTTCAGGTCACCTGTTTGACGTTTTAACGGACTGTTCCAAGTCTTTGTGTGGGTTCTTAGTGCAGTCTTGTGTGATTATTTAAGGATTATGAATGCAGTTTCATATTACTGTTTTTAAGTTTTTTAGGGACTGTATGGGGCTGTGATTTTCGGTACTTGTGAGGACTGTTTTGGGGCTATATTTTTCGGTGATCTAAGGTGTTTATGGGGGTGTAATTTTCGGTAATGCGTGGAGGCTTAGGGGGCTGCTATTTTCGGTTATGGAGTGGAGAAGATTTGTGAGGTTTATGGACGTGTAGGGCTGATTGGTTTGTGAAGGTGCTTTTAATGTGAAGGCTTGGGGTTATTTCCTTTTCTTTTGTGAGTTGTGTGAGTTGTGTGTATATTATGTGTATGAGCTAGGGGTTGGAAATTCTTTTCTTCTTTTATTTCTTGTGATGGGCGTGAACTAGCAGTGGGATGGCTTTGGTTAGGGGTTGTTTATATAGAGAAGGGTTAGGGCTTCACCTTGTCTCACAAGGAAGGGATTTGGCATTAAAAGAAGGATTTGATTTGGTGTTGAGCAAGGAAAGTCAAGGATTGAGGGGGGAAAAATCTTGGCTAGATTAGGAATACAAAATATTTAATTTGTTATGATTGATTTTAATTAGGCATGACATCTTTTTAATTTAGTATGTGATTTGTTTAGTTAGGAAGTTAATATATTTGATTTATCTTCATTAGGTATGATTATATTTTGTGTTTTATTTAATTGGTAAATGGTTTAGATATTTTATTTAATATTTAATGTTTAATTTAATTAAATTGGGATGTGTTTTATGGGCTTTGGGGAGCTAATTGGGCTGGGGTGCGAGGCTAGCAGCAAAACCAGAAACACCGACGCCGTTCGAACGCCAATTCGAACGCTACAACGAACGTCCGCAATCTGCCTGACGTTCGAACGAAGTAACGAACGCAGCACTAACGAAGACAGTGAGCTTGTGAAATGAACTTGATGACGTACTTATTCTGAATTTCCCCTTCCGACCTCCGTTTCCCGCAATATCCTTAGCTAAAAAGGTAGTGCCTCCAACTGAGACTCATCATCGGGTTTCACATGCGAAAATGCAATGCCTACAAAGATCCAAAGTCATCCAATGCATGAAGAATCATGATAAATGAAGAGTGAACCTACCGGCAAACGAAGGACGATGAAAGGCAAAACAATTAGGACGATAAGGTACTTTGCAGTTGATCCCATGATCTAGCGGTCATGCAATAACCCCCCACGATCTGGCAAGTTATTAAAGCGCACAACTCATCAGTTAAATGCACGATCCAACAGTTACACGCAAGCATGAAACGTGGGAGCCCTTGAACCAAGGAAAGCAAAATCGCCCGAGCGGTTGACAAGACTCTTAACTATAAAAGGTCCAGGCGTGGAAGAAGGAAAAAAATGAAGACTCATAATGAGCAAGTATTTTAATTTCCTAGCTTTGTAATCTGTAGGATTGTAATTTGGGTGCTTGTGCCCCTTGGAGGTATTTTCGTAGAATCAAACACCCATTGTTGGGACTTCGTCTTGGGAGGTTTGGACCTTATACGCGCATTGACAAGAAATTATGCAAATAGTTTTTGGCGACCACAGTGGGAGATTTGGTGAAAGAAGTGAAGATGCCTCCGAAAAGAAACACTCAGACTGACTCAAGTACAGAGGAAGGGGGATTGGAGCAAACCAACCAGCCCCACGTCCCAACGGTAGTAGGTCATTTTGAGGGTCTAGCAGAAGCAAGCCGATATGACGCTATGCGAGATTTCAGCCCTACCGTGATTCGTGCCTTATTCAGCGAGTTCACCCAGGATGTTGTCGAACAAGTTAGGCTTCAAAACGCTGACATCATAGATAAGTTTACTTCGGCCAGTAATTCGCATTACGAAAATATGGCCAAACATCTGAGCTCATTAAATGAGTTAATGGCCAAATGTGTGAACGAGGGGACATCCCTACCATGGACTACACCTCCTTCTGCACCAAGTAGTCAGGAGGCTGGTCCAAGCAATGATCCTCCTATACAAGGGACTGCTGCCCTTACGATGCCCCGAGGGGGAATAAATCCTGGAGGTATTGGCCTACACTTAGGGCCAAATATGATACAACATGAAGCAGTGTTGCCCCAATATTTACAGGGGCAGGGTCACGACCATGTCCCATTTGTGAGAGCACCACAACCACCACCTGTAGGGGTGCCATTCAATGTCAATGATATGTTAAGAGAACAAATGACCGAGATTCTTCATAATCAATTCGGTTTAGGGGTGAGGCTGATTCAGCCAAGATATCAAAAATCGTATCCATAGTGAATTGATTTAGCGTATCCATGGCCTAGGAATTACAAAATATTAGAATTTTCTCTGTTTACAGGGTCTGGAGAAGTTTCCACAATAGAACACATTGGGCGATTTACCCTTCAGTGTGGAGAGACGAACGATTTTCATAAGCTGAGATTATTTCACGGCTCGTTGTCAGGAATAACCTTTTCCTGGTATATCAGTCTGTCACCCAATTCGGTGGAGAATTGGCACCAAATGGAGCAGTTGTTCCATGCACAATTCTATAAAACCGAATCTGAAGTAACTCTGGCCGATTGGGCAAATTTGAGGCAGTTGCTAGGAGAATGGGCCGAAACGTTCTTACAAAGATTCAAAGCGGCTCGAGGCCGATGCTACGTGCCTTTATCAGAAAAAGAGTTTGTAAAAATCGCTCAAAGCTGTCTTAATTTTGATCTAAAAAAGAAGTTTCAAGATCGAGAATTCTGGGACCTCCCCCAACTCACCACTAGTGTGGTGCGATATGAACGACTATTGAGGGAGGAAGAACAAATGAAGAACGCTAGTAAGAGAACCTATTACAAGAATGCAAACTATGAAATAGGCGAAATGAACGTTGAATCAGCTGACTTATGCTTAGCCGAATTAATTAAAAGGAAGCCATACGTCTGCAAGACGTGGGCTGAACCACAGACCAAAGTAGAAAATGACAAAAAGGGCAGAAATTTTTCTTTTGACATCACTAAGGTTTATGCCATATTTGATCAATTACATAAAGATAAACAAATTAGGTTGAGCGACCGTCACAAATTGCCAAGCCCCGAACAAACCAGTGACAAAAAGTACTGTAAGTAGCTTAATGTATGGTCTCATTCAACTAACAGTTGTCTTGTTTTTTGGAATGTGTTGCAGGACGTCATAGAGTCTGGACGAATAACGTTTGAGAAAAAGATGGCAGTGGACGACAACTCTTTCCCAAAGCCGTTAGAGTTGAATATGATCAACTCTGACCTTACTAAAATGAATTTGCCAAAATTCAAGCTGATTCTAGATGAGGATCAGAACAGTCATCGCCATAGTGCTCTTGAAAGGATAGACTCACCCCAGGAAGGAAGAGTTCCACAAAATTTGTGCGTTCGTTGCCAGAACAGTATAAAGTGGATGGAAGATCTGGAAAAAACCTGTGAAAGAAAGCTGTTGAATAATGAGTCAATAGCATGACAGCCAAGAACCTTCGCACCAAGGTTCTATGGAGAACATCCAAACTTCGTCCAAAATATCAGGACGTTTAGCCAAAAATTCATCGGCCCAATGTGTGGCATTCGTACCATCGGCCGGATTCGTACCATCGGCCAAGGAAGAGCTATTCTCCTGTGGATGAAATGACAAAGACACAATTGAGACGACATCAAAGGAATTATGGCCGTATGATGCGCCAGTGATGTGAAGTGAAAGTTACCACTGACAGTCTTCCAACCAATACCCCTGTAAAGAGAAAGCCAGCTGCGGACGTCAATGATGGTGGTGGCAAAGAGGAAATCAACACAAGTTGTAAAGAGCGCACCAAATTTGATCGACGAAAGAAACGAGATGAGACAAATGATGAAGAACCACCCATTATTATACAGTTTGGCAGCATGCCCCCGGTTTGGCCAATCATTACTTGTTGTCTGAAAAGTTCAAGGGGGGCAATAATGGAATAAATCCTGGGAGGAGTGAGGATGTCTACGACGACGACGAGACGGAATTCACAAAACTCGCCATAAACGACAGATGAGTCTCGAATGAAGAGCCGACTGATGTAGAGGAAGAAATAGATATAAGAACCGAAGCACGAAGAAGGAGGACAACACAAAATCGGCTTCTCAGAGAGTTATACGAAGCCGGAAACCCCGCCGTGGGGACATTAGGAGAAGACTTGGGGCGATCCCTATACCTCGTGCTATACGAGAAGCCCAAAATAAGACGGGTCGTAACCAGAGCAGAGAAACAAAGGATATTCACCAGTAATGCCTCCCGTGATAGGCCGATCACGTTTCCAGCTTCCGAATGGGACGAGGAGGAAGATCCACCTCAAATAAATACTAGTGAGCAAGCAATGGAAATAGGAATATCAGGGAATGTGACGTTTCCCAAACCATCACAGCAAATGACAAAGCATCTCCGACCGCTTTATGTAAAAGCAAAGGCAAACGGAATACCCATCACCAAGGTGTTAATCGACAATGGAGCGGCTATCAACGCTATTCTAGTTAGGATGCTGGGGCGATTAGCGAAATCATAAGACGATCTCATCCATACAGAAGTAGTGCTTACGAGTTTCAATGGAGGAGCAACGACAGCCAAATGAGTCATCCCATTAGACCTACAAGTGGGAAGTACTACTAAGACAATAATATTTTTTGTTATAGTCGGACCAACAACGTATAACATGCTTCTGGGACGAGATTAGATCCACGGAAGCCGATGTATTCCTCTGTCCTTTCATCAATGTCTGGTTTTTTGGAATCAGAAAGACGAAGTGGAAGTGGTACACGCTGATAATAGGCCATTCGCAGCAGAGACAAATTCGCCTGAATATTTCATGTACGAAGGAAATTACGGACCGGCTAGAGTGCTGAATGAAGCAGGGAATTCATCCATAGTGGCCAAAAATAAGGAGCCGTACACCGCATAGTTGTTAAATGATTTATTCGCACAAACAAGGCCAACTATATTGGCTTTTGGAAGGCCAACATATGGCCATGAAACCAGCAATTCAAATAAAGAAGAGCGAACGTACTAAAGAACAAGCTGCGCTTGCGGCCACCAGAGCCAACTTAATGGCTTATGTGACGGAACGGGAAGTGGAAGCCGACGCCCAGGCTGCGATTTCGGCCTTAAGGTGTAAATTAATAACGCATCAAACAGAAGATAGAATAAGAGAGGCATGTGTGGTAGATTGTTTGAAGGAAGGAAATGAGTGGGACGAACGACCTAAGGAGGAAGAAGAATATGCTCTGAATGGACGTCATAAGGCAAACATTACAAGGGTACATGACGTTTTAGAATAAGTGAACCTGAGAGAAGAGAACAACAAGTGCAGTACTTATATCAGCAAGAAACTAGACACCCAGGTACACGAAAAGCTAATTTCTCTCTTAAGACAGTATAAAGATTATTTTGCTTGGGATTACGACGAAATGCCTGGTTTAGATAAGACTTTGGTAGAACATATGTTGCATATTATGCTAAATCACAGGCCATATAAACAACCCCTCGGAGGTTTGCACCTAATGTCATGCTTGATATTAAAAAAGAAGTCGAGCGCCTCTTGAAGGCAAAATTCATTAGAACCACCAGATATGTAGACTTGTTGTCAAATATCGTCTCTGTCATGAAGAAGAATGAAAAATTAAAAATATGTATAGATTTTAGAAATTTAAATTTGGCAACACCAAAAGACCAATACCCTATGCCTACGGTAGATTCCTTAATGGATTCCACAGCAGGATACCAAATGTATTCTTTTATGGATGAGTATGGAGGATATAACCAAATCTACATCGCCGAAAGTGATATCCTCAAAACGGCTTTCAGATGCCCGAGGTCTTTAAGATGTTACGAGTGGGTGGTAATGCCATTCGGCCTAAAAACCGCCGGAGCCACTTACCAACGGGCCATGAATTTGATTTTCCATGATCTGATCAGTAATTTTGTAGAAGTTTATGTAGACGATATAGTGGTAAAGTCTATGACCGTGGGCGAGCATTTTAACCACTTGACAATGGCTTTTGAACGAATGAGGAAATTCAAATTAAAGCTAAATCCTGCCAAATGCGCTTTTGGGGTTGGTGCAGGGAATTTTTTGGGTTTCCTAGTTCCTCAGCGAGGAATTGACATTGATGTTAATAAATCTCGGGCGATCACGGAAGCTAAACCGCCCCGGATTAAAAAAGAGTTGCAAAGGTTCCTAGGGCAAGTTAATTTTTTAAGAAGGTTCATTTCGAATTGTGCAGGAAAAACTAAAGTTTTCTCATCCCTACTAAGTCTAAAAGAAAAAGACGAATTCGTCTGGACCGAAGAACATAAAAAAACTTTCGAGATCTTGAAGAATTATTTATCAAAGCCGCCGGTGATGGTACCCCCTGTGCCAGGACGACCAATGAAGCTTTACATATCCGCTGAAGAGCAATCCATAGCCGGAATGATCGCACAAGATGATAATACGGATGTGGAAAGAGCCATTTATTATCTCAGTAGGCAATTGTTGAAATATGAATGTAATTATTCTCCAATGGAGAAATTATGTTTAGCTTTGTATTTCATATGTACTAAATTACGCGCCTACCTTAGGCCGACCACTGTGTATCTAATTACAAAAATCAATATAATGAAATACATATTTTCTCGTCCCATTTTGCATCAAAGAGTATGGTTTTGGTCTCTATCATTGTCAGAATTTGACATACGACATGAAACCATGGATTTTTAGCTGATCACCCGTGCCTAAGCACTACCAAAGAAATGGAAATGGACATAGGCGAGTGCAGCTTGAAACCATGGATGATGTATTTTGATGGATCTAGTACATCAAAAGGAGCAGGGGTGGGATTAGTCTTTATCAGTCCTTTGGGAGAATCGTTCCGCTTCATCGTCAAGTTGGACGAATGTTGCACCAACAAACAGTTGAAATACGAGGCTCTAATTGTTGGACAGTTATGACCCATAGCGTCACTATTTGTACAGATCATGGTGTTGTTGTATAAATTAACTATGTGACAAAGGAAATTGCTCTCTTATCATTTGTGATTAGATCACCAAGATATATAAATGATAGGAGGTCCATATGATTAGATCTGGATTGAGATGATATGAGACAGTATCAATCCACGAAGGATTAATCATTAAATATCCCTAGTCAGAGTATTATCGAGATTGGACATCGATAATGCATAAAAGACTAGTATTACACTTGTGCGCGTTGTGAGGGCATAACAACATAGTTCTCATATATTTGGGTATAAGATACTCATGCAAGTGTAGTAGGAGGTTGTGTTTTACCGATGGTACGGAAAACAGCTTCGCTCTGGATAGACCCCTCAGAATTCCATTGGTAGTATGACTATGTGTATGGAAGTCCGAATCAGGGTAGGTGTATTTGGTCTTAACCTGAGACTTGCACCGCTAATACTTGCGACAATCAATATGCTTTGGTTTTAGGTCGTCCAGGGCTTTAACAGGTTATGTGTACGTCTCTGCTGGGTATATTGAGAATCGTAGTGTGTTGGGTGTGATGTCGAGACAGAAGTATCACTCCAGTCATAGTGGAGATGATGGTCACGTAGGATACGGGACTGGTTCTCTTATATGTTGCAGCTATCGGGATATTATGACTAGGCCATGTTTATCTGATTATAGAGACTAGTTACCAGAGATCCGATATGTGCTTCGTACGGGGCAGACACATTTCCAGCCCCAGGCCTTGCACGTGACATCCGATGCTGGATCGAAATACGTAATATTACGTATACTACGCCTGATATAGATCACTTATTCCTGTAAGGATGTTTCTGGAGAATTGGGTAGGCATGACGCTTTGCTAGAAGCCAACCTTGTCTTGTAAATCGGTAAAAACGTAGTACTAGGTACGTACGTGTTCGGATAGTCCGACGATCGAATTTACTGCCAACATATCCGGGGATCTCATGGGCCGCTTCCCGAAGATTCACCGATGATGTATGACTCGCACTTAATTAATCTGTGATTAATTAGTAGAGAGAGAAAATTAATCTGAGATTAATTACAGAAATATTTTATCTGGGATAAAATATTATTTAAGAGAGATAACGATTAATTTGGAATTAATCGATAAAATATATATTCGATATATTATACGAAATTGGATTTCGACGCGGAATTGAAATTGGATTTTAATTCGGGCGAACGAGTTAATTTAGAATTAATTCGTTAGCGACGTGAATAATGATTTTGCTAGGCATAATTATTTAATTACGTCGCAACGAAAAATTCGTTAATTTGGAATTAGCGAAATCGAGCCCGAAAGTGTTTGCGAGCGCACTCGCATTTCGAATTCAAGTGCGGCCCGCAAGTCACATCAAGCGTCAAATCACTAGTCGCATCAAGCGTCAAATCATTAGTCACTTTGAGTGATGTGACAACTTGTCACTTGATTGATTGATTGATGTAAATAGTGATGTGAGTGGTTGGTAGCATTTAATGCTATTTTGGAGCCAAATTTTGTTGACCTTTTTGAAAGGTTTTTTACAAAATATTTGGTATATGTTTAATTGTTTTTTGGAAAATCAATTAAGAAATACACAACTCTCTCTCTCTCTCTCCATTACTCACGTTTTGGAGCCAAAAACCACTCTCTCTCTCTCACGACAACATGCCACTTTCTTCTTCTTTCATTCACTGGTTTCACCGTGAATCACAAAGAGAAGCTAAGGAATTTTTGTGGCAAAAATTCCTAAGTGCTAGCACACTTCCGGAGACATACGAAGGTGATAGGGAAACCCACCCGTGGGCAAGGAATTCACACCAAGCTTGGAGCTTGATGATGACCGTATTTGGAGACAAAACCAGTGGACTGCCGAGAGCTCAAGGAGGGCCAATAAAAGTTTTGTTCTTCACCGCATCGCCTCAACCGATCGATGTAAGTATTCCGCAACTTCGTTGAGTATTCGCACATGAGTTTCATTGCTTGATTTGATCCCGGTTAGACCGTAGAAACCCAACACTAATATTTGGGTTAGAGATCCTCATTGATATGAAAGTAAAAAAATGTGTCCATTAGAGGAGATTCGCAACTGGTGATCCAACAAGTGACGAGGGTCCTTAAATGCTAGAGCTCGTCGGTAATGGCACTGTTAGAAATAGCTACAGAATTGCTAGATCATTTTGACTTCGTAGAATTGGAGCACGTCTCAAGGACGAAGAACGAGCTGGCTAATGAACTGGCCCAAGCAACCTCAGGGTATAAGCAAGTAAGCATGGATGGCATATATAGGAGGGAGGGAGCTAAACCAGCTCTGGTAAGGTGGAGGAACGAAATGGACGTTATGGTCACCGAAAGCCAAGATGAAGATCAGAATGAGGACGACCGGAGAAAATAGATTAGAGAATTCTTAAAGCAACCAGAAAATGGGAAAGATCGAAAGCTAAAACTAAAAGCCTTGAACTTTATGGTATCGGGAGACATATTGTACAAAAAACGCCAAGACGGTTTGTTGTTAAAATGTGTAGGACCATCAGAAGGAAAAAATATTATGGCCGAAGTGCATGAAGGGGTCTGTGGGGCTCACCAGGCCGAAGTAAAGATGAGATGGTTAATTATAAGGAGCAGATACTATTGGCCAAAAATGGGAGAATCATGCATATTGTACGCTAAGGGATGCGTGGCTTGCCAGAAACATGGGCCCATTCAAAGAGCACAAGCGACATAAATGGTCCTCGTTATTAAGCCATGGCCATTCATGGGATGAGTAATCGATTTAATAGGGAAAATCTACCATGCATCTAGCAAAAGACACACCTTCATCATCGTCATCACAGATTTCTTCACCAAGTAGGTGGAAGAAATCCCGGTAATAGAAATTTCCCAAGACAAATCATCAAGTTCATAAAAAAGCATATCATCCATCGATTCGGTCTCCCTCAGACATTAATGGTGGATCATGGTACTTCTCTGAACGGCGAAAAAGTTAAGGGTTTCCTGACCGAATATGAGATCTAATTAATAAACATTGTGAGTTCCATTTTTATTGGCATGTGTCCATGACAAAACACGTTCAATTGAGTTGTAATCTTTCATGAAGATCTTTGTGCAATTGGACTGGTTTCTGGTTGTTGTGCATCAGACATGCGTTCGTGGTGCGTTCGTTGCAGGGTTCGAACGTGTGGCGTTAGTGGCACGTTCTTTTTGGGTTCGAACGGGAGCATTCCAGAGAGCAAACGTTCGAGTCACGTTCTTAGTGGGTTCGAACAAGATCATTCCAGAGAGCATCCGTTCGTTGTGCGTTCGATTGGCGTTCGAATGAGTCTTCACAGAAAGGGCGCGTTTGTGTTGCGTTCTAGTAAGCGTTCGAACGCGACTACGATCTGAACGCGTTTTTGGCCTGCAAAACCCTAGCTTTTCACCCTACCTATAAATATAACACTTAGCCGCCATTCTCATTAGTTGAAACACATTCCTTTTGAGCCAAAACCTCTCAAAGCTTTCAACTCTATTTGATTTCACCTTGAAGACTCTTTGAATCTCATGTCTTCTTTGTTAATGGTGAAATCCATTCTTTGATAAACCTTCAACACAACTTAACCCAAATTCTCTAAGCCTTTAGAGTTCTTTAGGAGGAAGTTTGGTAGTCGGAGTTCCGGCGTCATTGGTGATATAATCTACTCAGAGACTTCAGAGGTTCTGAAGAAAATCGTGGGTCGCGGGCTTGAGGAGTTCCTTGAGTTCTTGTAGTATTGAGGTACTTGAGTCGGTGGAGTTGCCACCATAGGTCTTGACCATCGCTGTAAGTTTTTCTCTATATAGTGGATTCAGGTGGTAGCCTATACCCGAAGTGGTTTTTTACTCGGAAGAGTTTTCCACTTCGTCACCAAAATTATTGTGTTGAATTTTGTGTGATTGATTTACTTTTCCGCAATTTCTATTATTGATTAATATTGTGGTTTGATTATATGTGCTGCTTTAATTATTGTTATTGTTTTTACATTTGCAGCATATTATTTTTGTTGGTTGATTTGGAAATTGCCTGTCTCAATCCATAGTAGCAGTAATTAGGACTTGTCCTGTTTATGCTTGTAATTCCGCATAGGGTCAGAACCTAGGGTAACCCCGAATTTTCAAACACTACTCCATATTACCCCCAGTCAAATGGTCAGGTAGAGTCGTCCAACAAAACCCTTAAAGGATTGATCAGGAAAATGATAACAGACAATGCCAGACGATGGGACGAATGCTTAAGTCAAGCTTTATGGGCTTATAGGACGTCACCCCGAACAAGTACCTCGATCACACCGTTCCAACTAGTATATGGTCAGGAGGCTGTACTACCGGTGGAAGTCAATATTAAATCTACTAGGGTGGCGTTACAAAAGGAGTTGACAAAAGAAAATTACAGTGAAACGATGATCCAAAATTTATTAGAGTTGGATGACATCAAATGCGATGTCATTAACCGTTTGGTGGCACAAAAGACAAAGATGGTCAAAAGATACAACCGGAAAGTCGTGGCCAAATCGTTCAGCAAATGGGAGTTAGTATGGAAAACCATATTACCATTGGGTACCAAGAACCCTACATATGGCAAATGGTCGCCTAATTGGGAAGGCCTATTCGAAGTAGAGAATGTATTGCCAAATGGGGCTTATCATTTGAAGAGTTTGAATGGAGAAATGCATGCAAGAGCGATAAACGACAAGTACTTGAAAAAGTACATGTCTTCGTTATGGGAACATGAGAATATAACATTTTTCGAATAAAAAAAAAGAGGGGATACAGAGAAAACAAACAAACAAAAAGTAAATAAGTGATGCAATTTTATTGATTACGGACAAAGATGTCCCAAAAATTACAAACAAAAGACGATGTAACGTCATACAGTACATAAATACATGATCAGCCTTTGGCCGAGGGCCGATTAAAATATGAAGTCGAGTCCTTCATAGCCGAAAACATTTCCCTTAACTGATGCCACTCCTTTTGCATCAGCTGCCGCCAGATCGGTCAAGCTCCTCTCAAAATCAACTTGGCCAAGTCTTTATATTCTGCCAGGAAAGTGTTCACCTCCGTTAATTGAGAGGCAATGGTTTTTCTCTTAGCCTCTATCCTCATGCGACTTTCCTCGATAAGGCGCTAGATCTCCTGTAATTGTCGTTCTAAGTCCAGCAATATCGACTCCTTAATCACCATTTCGTCCGTAGTTTCCCGTATAGTTTGGCGGAAAGTGTCAAGGGAATCACATAGTCTTTCTTTCTTGGCCATGGAAGAACGAAGCCCAACCTTTTGACTGTGTATATTTCGATAGCGAAGAATAAAGGCTGTAACTTCGTTATGCACATCTTGAAGAAAGAGTCGGTTTTCCACTGGTATAGGCAGAACGGGAAGACCCAGTAGTCGATCTAGCTATGAGGAGATCTTTTCTAGCTTGAGCATGTTTTCTCGCATAGTGTCTTGATCGATCTCCATTGTAGTAAGGGAGGCATATTGACTAACGACCTCCCGAAAAGCTTCCAAGTCTATAGTAGCTCGGGCCGGAGACGAGGAAGACTGAGATGGAGTAGAGCCAAGCCGATCAATCGATTACAGTAATGGGTCGGACACCTGTATGCAAAAAAGGAATTAGCAAATGAGAGCCAAAAGAACGAAAAAAGAAAGAGGAAAAGGAAAAGACTTACGGCCGCAAGTTTAAAGCTCGAACTAGATGGTTCATCCACGGACGCCATAGGGATATCACCAAGTGGCGACGCAGGTTCTTGCCTAGAAGATGGAGGCGGAGGAACATGGGACGCCGCTCGAAGAGATTATGGCGAATGAACTGTGGATGATGGCTGTTCGGGAGAAAGAGACCGTTGCATCGGAGGGACGGGAGACACCGCCCGAAGAGGCGATGGCTGTTCGGGAGAAAGAAGTCGTTGTACTGAATGATCAAAATGAGAAGCATTCGACATGCCTGATGGCTGGGCCTCTGTAGAAGATTCAGAATCGGAAGAGTCAGTAACATAAATAACTTCCATTTCTTCATAAATACGACGAATAACATCATCTTTATACAGGGACCGAGCCTCCTCCAATAATTCCAATTCGGCCAGACTGAATAGGTCATCTATGTTCCTATAACTTCCCTTAAGTCCCACAGCGGCCCACCTACGCATTAAGGGATAGATCCGTTTAAGATGAAGCCAAAGAGGCTCGTCATCCAGCCAAATAGGCTCGTTATCCTACTGAAGAGGCTCGTCATCCGTTTCTTGCACAATGGGGACATGATTGTCCAATGGATGATATTTGAATAAGGGATGGTCCCTTGAGATTTCCTCAAAGAACGGACGTATACAACCCAATACTATACTTGACCCCATACCTTGGGGATCGGCCCTGATCGAATGGGTTGTATCAGCCTCTTCACCCTCTTCTGGTGGGTGTTGAATAATTGGGGTTTCGGCCGCTTCACCCTTATCTGATGGAAGCTGAACGACCGGGGTTTCGACGGCTTCAACCCCCCGAATGGACGTTGAACGATTGAGGTTTCAGGCACCGGGGCTTGGGCCGGTTCAGGCATAACGATCCTGTCATGGGCATCTGCACGAGAAATGAAATCATTAAAAAAAAGAAGCCAGATTGTACCTTAGCCCGATGAAGTATCAGGGGCTCGTCCGAGTCAGAACTATGGGTCGGAGAAGGGTGTTTCCTTTTAACTTGTTTGGGGCCTGTTTTCTTCGGCTCAGATTTCTCAACAGGCTTCTTTGACCCAGATGTCTCCGAAGGCTTTGAAGAAAAAGAAATGCCAGAGAAAACCAAAGACGAAGGCAAAGAAAAAAGTCTCTCACGGCCAGACGGCCAAAAATGATCGAATAGAGAGTGGACAGATGTGCAAAGAGAGAAAGAAGCACAAGAAAAAGAAGATAGCAAAGAACGAGCCTCAGACAAACATTGATCAATGTCTGAAAGCGAAAGGACTTTGAAACGTTCTGATGGGGTGGAACGAGAATGAAATAACGGAAGGGGCCACCCTTGAACGAGACCAAATTGGCGGGCGACGAAGTTAGGAGAGTACACTTCCACCCCAGCCTTGCCATTGGCTCCAGTCAAAATGTCATGAATTAGATCGCGAGTGCATAACAACTTACGCCATATGCGATTGACCGATTTATCTCTATCTGACTCGGGAAGCTCATGAACGAAAGAAGGGCTGTCGCCCAATAAGAAAGGAAAGAAAGACGAGACTCGAGAAAAATGTGTAAAAATATTTAAAAATGGAGCGAGGAATGAGGGAAGTTGGCCCCAATTGGGCGAACAAAATGCATGCACAAGGATATGAGCGATTTGACTCAATTGAGCCGAAGACCGGAAAGATTGCCCTAAGCCAAAACTGGACAAGCCAAAGAGAACCGGAAGCGATCAGCGAAGCGCCAGACCGTAGCTGTTTCTGGAGAACGGCCAAGCCCCGATAAATGGCAGCCAACAAAAAGGAACTCAAATCCAAATGCCGGCCATTGGCGATGTCCGACGAACTGGGAAGATAACCCGCCACGGGTTTCTGACTGGACGCGCAAATGATATATTTGCAAAGCCAGTAATGAACGAAAGCGGTACGTTCCAACACCGAGACTGGACCGACCTACTCAGAAAACGCACGAAAGAAGGCGGAATAGGAAGAGAATGACGAAGTGTCTATTGAAGGAGGAGGAAAACGAAAGGTAGTGAAAGCAGAAATGCTCGCGCCCAAAGGGGCTAACCCAGTTAAAGCACTGATGTCACGAAGAGTGATGGTAAAAGGACCAGAGGGAAAAAGGAAGATGTTGTAATCAGAAGACCGAAAGATCAATGATGTGGGGAATAAATTTCGGTCAAAAGGGCAGATTACAAAGCTAAGAAATTAAAATATTTGCTCATTATGAGTCTTCATTTTCTTTTTTTCCCTTCTTCCACGCCTGGACCTTTTATAGTGAAGAGTCTTGTCAACCGCTCGAGCGGTTTTGCTTTCCTTGGTTCAAGGGCTCCCACGTTTCATGCTTGCGTGTAACTGCAGGATCGTGCATTTAACTGCTGAGTTGTGCGCTTTAATAACTTGCCAGATCGTGGGGGTTACTGCCTGACCGCTAGATCGTGGGATCAACTGCAAAGTACTTGATCGTCCTAATTACTTTTTCCATCATCGTCCTTTGTTTGCCGGTAGGTTCACTCTTCATTTATCATGATTCTGCATGCATTGGATGACTTTGGATCTTCATTTTTCTTTTATCCCTTTTCGTCATTTGGTACACCTTTCCTTTTCGTCCTTCAAAGATTTGTTTGTCCCCGTTCGTCCTAGGACGATTCTTTCTACTAACAATTGTCCCCCAAATTCGCCTTGATTTATTTGGGAGATAAAATCGAAGCGGAATTTCTTAATTTAGGTAAAGTGAGGATGATACCGTCGACATGATTGTTAATTTGGCTTCGGCTTGCTGGTCTTCTCCCTTTCTCTTGTTATCATTTGCGCGTGTTGAGGGCCGTCTGTTACATTCCCTATGTGAACCCATCATTTCCCCAATAAATGCGCGACTTTCCCAACACGTCTTATCGAAAGGTCATCATGACACCAATTAATGTGCCGTCTTTCATGTCATTTCGATGTCAAATCATGTCTAATGTCGCTCTTTTCGCTTCCCACTCTTTCTTCTCCTATCGAATTGGGTCGTGACACTTGTCCTAGGGCGAACGTTTTCCTTCGCTATATACGGGCTTGATTCGTTCTCTTTATTACTTTACTTTCCTTCACTGTAAAACTTTTCCTCTCTGCAAAACTTTTCCTCTACTTGCTCTTAATTTTCTTGCTAATGGCGTCGTCTTCTTCCATTTCGAAAAAGGCCATTTCAACTTTTGGTGATTACCAAGCTGTGTTGGGTGATTCTTCTGTGGGTGTCTTTGGCATCTACACCCTCGATGAAAACCATGGGATGTGCTCCCTAGGCCCCATCTTTGTTGATGACACAACCATTGCTACGGCCCATTTGGCTCAGTTGTTTCCTTCCATTTCCAACCTCCCCTTTTCAGAACTTTTGAATGTTTCTTCTCTTGCCCAGTCTAACCCTATCCGTACTTGGCCTAAACACAATTCTTCCTTTGAAAACTGGTTTCAGCGCATGAGGTTGCACGCAGACACCTATACCTTTCTCGAAGAAAACGGTTTGCTTTCCCTTATAGAGCTTTCATTGGCATTACAATTTTTGTGCTTGTGCCCCTTGGAGGTATTTTCGTAGAATTAAACACCTCTTACTGAGACTTCGTCTTGGGAGGTTGGATCTTACACGCGTATTGACAAGAAATTGTGCAAACACAAGTATTGTCGGGGGATTTTAATGCGAATCAATTAGTCAATCAATCCTTCATGGCTTGCATTTACCTTTCTCTGAATTTTCTGAATACAACATTTTTGATTGCTGATCCTCCTCCTATTTGAGAATCTCTCAAGAGTTAATGCCGAAAATGAACTTTAATGGAAATTAGCGCTGGCCTCTTTTCACCTCTCATGAAAATGATTATAAATGAAAATGACAGAATTCACAATTCTTGCACACAAATTTGATTTCATTCAACTCCAGTGGACGAGTCAAGTTTTGCACTCAGTAAAGATCTAATCTCAGTTTTTTTTGCCTTGCAAAACTTCAAAACAAGAAGATAAAAACCAGACTCGTCCACAAATATATTAAAGCTACCTCAAAAGAATGATTGGCTGCAACCTTCTGTAAAGTAGGAAACTATAAAAATATAGAAACACGTACGGCATGTAACTGTAGTACAAGTATTATCAAACGGTAGTTATAAGGAAATCCGAATTAGGCTTTATTTCAGCCCCTGATGCTCAAAATAGACCCAGATGATGCGTCTGCCTCTGAAATAAGCCTATGCCTCTGACGTCTTCAAAAATCGAGCCTCTGACGAGAAAGAAAGCGTCTGCCTCTGAATGCGATGAAAGTATCTATGTCTCTGAAAGAATTGATGAGCTGAACTACTTCTTCTTTCCGAGGCTTGTTGAAGTCAACAATCTCCTTAAAACAAATTCGTCCCCTACCGAAGGTGCAGTAGAACGTGAGACGATTGTTTCCCAGGATGCAACGGAAAACGAACGAGCAAGGGCACCACCGAACTCGTATCCAACGAACCACAAAAGTGTTTGAACTCTTTTGAAACCGAAAACAAAGAGAAACTCAAGCAAAAATGCCAAGCTTTTTTTTGGTGTGTTTTCTTTCTATGTTAAAAACGAAAACAATGCTCTCTATATATAGAAGAGGAGAAAAAAAAATAAGCATGACATTTATTATTTATTAATGAGACATCTCGTTTGAAGTACTAAATTAATTAATGAAATTAATTAACTTTTATGGAACACTAAATAAGTATGCCATTTATCATTCATTAACGAGACTTTTACCAAATTAATTAATGAAGTTAATTAACTTTTATGGAACACTAATAAGTATGCCATTTATTATGCCATTTATCATTCATTAATGAAACCTTTCGTTTGAAGTACCAAATTAATTACTGGAATTAATTAATTTTTAGGAAACTTCAAAAGGTTTTCCAACAGTAACTTCTAAGGCACATATATAAATAAGTTCCCCTTGCCAACACTTACTTAACCTTGTCATATTTTTTCTTTAATGCGCCAACACAAAAAAGTGAAAAAATTTGGCCAATCTTTTGAATATGCTCCTTTGAGTTTCACACATCCGAGTCAAGAAAAGACCAATCCTTGGCCAATCTTTTGTAATCTGTACATCACTCGATCTCTTTAATTTTTTTTAATAATTAATACTAATTAAATAATAAAAATATTATCATCCCCAAATCTCCCTTTTTAATGTCTCAAATCCTGTCTCATAAATTGCCATCCTACTACATATAAGTTATCATGTTAATAGTAATGGATAGGGGTGGCCACGCCCCCAAGGGTGATCTGTAATCATACGGTTCGGTTATATTTAATTGTTTTTTTATATTTCAAAAAATTAAAAAAAAAAGATATATAAATCGAAACCGATTATGGTTATGAATTTATGTAAACTGTAACCGAACCGGTCACCACCAATTCGATTACGATTTACCCTAACCGAACCGGTCTTATGATTTGTTATGGTTTGATTACGGTTCGATTTCGGTTACGAACCGTAACCGTGGCCGGTTCTAGTAATGGAGATCCTCATTAAAAAGTTTCGGAAAGTATATAATTATTTGTGATTTTAGTAGAAATAAAGGATTTCAATGTTATTACTACTAAACAATTTTTTTCCCTTCACTGTGGTACAAAAATCGCAACAACGATCAGTGCAAAGTGAGTGGGACTCTGAGAATTGCTTCGCAAAATCGCAGCAATGGCGACGTCCCAAATATTGTCATCACTAAAATACTCAGACAGCTTAACAGTTGTGGGAATCTCCGTTTGCACAGCCATCATTTGCGAATCAATCTCATGGCTTCTCATTTACCGAACCAACTCTTACAAATCCCTCAAATCCTCCATCGACAAAGCTTCCAAGAAACTCGAAACAATGAAAACCGAAAACCCACCGAAAATCTCAACCAAAAAATCCAAAACCAAAAAGATCGACCGCGTCGAGACCAGCCTCAAAGAATCCAGCCGCGATTTGTCTTTATTCAAGTTCAAATCCGGCGCCGTAGTGGCGTTGGTTCTGTTCGTTGTGTTCGGGCTTTTGAATTCTTTGTTTGAAGGGAAAGTTGTTGCTAAATTACCGTTTAAGCCCTTTGGGATTGTGATGAAGATGAGTCATCGTGGGTTGCAAGGGGATGATGCGACGGATTGTTCCATGGCGTTTTTGTATTTTTTGTGTTCGATTAGTATTCGTACTAATTTGCAGAAGTTTCTAGGGTTTTCACCGCCACGTGGCGCTGCTGCTGGTGGTGGGTTGTTCCCAATGCCTGATCCCAAGACTAATTGATCGGGTTTGTTTTTTTCGAGATTGAACCGCTTCCCATGTTCTAATTTTGCTAGTTTTTCTCTTGTTTTGATCTTAATAATTAGTGATGTATGAAACAATGGATTTTTTATTTAATCGTTCTAATCAATGATTTGATGTTTTAATGCTGATCAAATAGCTTCAATTTAATTTGATCTAATATGATATGGCGGGAATTGGGATAAATTGTAATTATTGTTTGATTTGTGTCAGAGAATTGGATGATTAAAGTTGTACAATTGTTAGTTAACTCGATAGTCGATCAGGATTCTCTCGTGATCTTGAGCAATTGGGTTTGTTCCAAGTTTTAGATTGTTTGTTCATGATGTTAGTGTCGATGAGCAGGATGGATTTGGTTTGACGTTGTTAAAGAAGGATATGGTGTTTGATCTCTTGAACTGGGAAGGGTTTTGGCTTAACAAGTTTGTTTAGTATTTACTGCGGGACTGTTGATGATTGAATGGTATGAATGTATAATTCATTTAGCTAATAGTTAGGTTGGAGATAATTTAACTTGTTAATGATGTCTTCTTCTTCTTCTTCTTCCTTTTAAACTCCCATATACTTTGTTTAATCACATCATGAATGAGATATCTTCCTTCAAAACTATAGCATATCAGATTAATTCTTCAAAGAATCCAATGCTGCTTTAGAGCTTTAAGGAAGCTTGACATCTTGATTAGTAAAGAATCGTATGAATGTTTATGGATCATAATTTCATTCTATGTTGTAGCACCATATCATTCCCGGTATGATGATTTTAGAAGAAGCAAGTATGCATACTTTTCGGATAAACCTAAAACTGCATTGTTGAAGTTTGAATCTGTAAATGCCATTTCTAGGGAGCTATGCATAAAAGCATAACCATTTTCTTCTAACTCTGCTTATTTTTTTGTACTGTTATAGGCGATATGATACTTGCATAATGCTGTTATTCGAGCTAGGGATTATTCATCAAATGGGAGTAAAGTTGGAAGGAAAAAGGAGAAGTTGTCTATTACTCATAAGTCAAGGTTGTTCTATATATGCCACTCAACAGCTGCAAACATCCTTATCTGTGAGTTGAGAGACTTTTGCTTTGATATTTTAGCAATTTGACCACAGATTAATGACATTGCATAATTCTATTTTGGTGTCTAAGAACCAAGAACAGTTAATCGGAATTTGTGGCCTATCTAAATTTCTTAAACACTCGGCATTGCTTCTTTTTAAATGATTTGTGTTTTTATTCTCAGTATTTATTTGGGAAATCCATGGTTGGATTGTGCCTATTATTATGGTTAGATTTTTGTTCATTCATCTGAAAATGCATAGTGGTTGATACATACACACATTGTTTCAAGCTCACACGTGAAGAATTCATTTCACATGTGTAAAGTCTAATTTAGGGGGGTGTATTCAATTGAGATTTTAAAAGACTTTTTTGGGTTAAATAAGTCTTGTGGTATTCAATTAAGATTTTTAAATAATCTAAAAAGTCTTGTGGTATTTCATTAAGACTATTAGGATTTTTAAATAGTGCATCCAAATCTAGTGATATTCAATCAGGATTTTAAACAAGTAATAGAAAGTCTTATGGTATTGAAAAACATAATTATTTTGAAGGATTCTTTTATATGTGTGATTCTATGGGACTTTTTAGTGAAAATTATAAATATCAAACTCTATAAAAAATCCCACCCTAACCCATGAGACTTTTTACATAAGATTTTTTTGAGTGTTAGAAAATAGAAGATGAACATACATGTTAGTTAGAAAATAGAAGATGAACATACATGTTAGTTCTTCATGAACAATTACTTGCTTATTATTAATTTCTTTTTTTTCTTTCAAATAAAACAATATGACTTTCTTTTAAATGCAACTGATAATGTCATTTCTCCAACTATTTTTCTTAATGAATTTCATTTTCGAGGAGGAAAATTTTATCACATTTAAAGATAATTTCATAGATTTTCTTTGAGGCCAACATAACTTCTTCATTCGGATAGATAATAATGTACAAAATGAATTTAGCACAACAATGATTTTTTTCCTCATTTTCTCGCTAATTTTTTACTTGTATTTTATTTTAAAAAAAAACCCAAATTTAAGGAAAAAATTATTTATCAATTATTAAGATCATTGATGCCGAAGTGTTATCTTTTCTTCTTAAGTCAGAGAAATGACATTTTGTCATAGAAACTCATAAAATATTCCTAGGTCAGAGAAATGACATTCAGACATTTTGAACCAATTGATTTTCATTAACTTTTTTTATTTATGGTTACGTTCCATATAATATCGGTTATAAAAAAGGAAAAAAAAAATATAATGGTCCTTTCAAATCTTACAAATTCTTATGAAATAAGTCTTTTAAAATCTAATATGTAAAAAATCTTGATTAAAAGAAATCTAATAAAATCTTGTAAGTCATCACATTCTTTAAATGTCTATTACATTCTTTAAATGTCTTTTAAAATCTACAGGACTTATTTATTCATAAATAGTCTTTTAAAATCTCAATTGAATACACCCCCTTATCCTTACTGAATATTAAGGGCTAGCCTATTGGTAACCCTGGAAACATGTCTGTACAATGAAAAATTGCGAAGGTTTATTAATGAAATTCCAAGTAATATTTTTTTTTTTAAAAGTTCAAGATCATGGTCCATGGCTATTTTGAGCCAGGTTAATCTCATTTTCAGACTCATTTTATTCCCACCTCAATAATAATGGCTACGCCCATTACACAATTTAGTCTTGGGAAAATGTCATCTATCCTGCAGATTATCATAATGATATTTTAGTGCATACAGTTATTAAAATATAAGGTTTATTATCTGTTGTTAAATATTTTTCATTAATTATGAGATATTTTTTCCGATTAGTATTTAAATGACTTAAATATGTAAAAGATTATTTCGAAATTAGATAAAAAGTGACCTAATTAACAAAAAAAATATATTAATATTATGGACTAAAATTTGTATTTAAAAAAAAAAAAAAAAAAAAAAAAACTATAAGGATTAAAGCTTATATTTCTAAATACAATATCATTATGATAATTTATAAAATACATCGTGCAAGTTTCTTACTTAAAG
Source organism: Zanthoxylum bungeanum (assembly GCA_019454045.1). Taxonomy (NCBI): domain Eukaryota; kingdom Viridiplantae; phylum Streptophyta; class Magnoliopsida; order Sapindales; family Rutaceae; genus Zanthoxylum; species Zanthoxylum bungeanum. The sequence continues at coordinate 167,044 of SKCR01045130.1, forward strand.
AGATACCAACTCTTGTAAATACCATTATTTTTATTACCTTAAACGTGTTTAACACAAACAAAGAGAAATTGAGAGTGGCTAGTATCTATGACTAATTGTATGTCAATATAAAGGTAATTGAGCATTATATGTTAATGCTAAAAACAAATAACGAGTCATAGATTATCATTATCATTGTCATATCATTTTTATTTTTTCCTCGTGACTGCAATGCAATGCATCCAATCAATTTATACAAGTAAAATTGATACCCAAATTTCAAAAATAAAAAATAAAAAAAAAAAAAATTTATATACTTAACATTACTCTTTATAAACCATCTAGTATGAACTACCATTAGCAAAAATATCCTTTGATAAAACCCTTAAATTTTGATTAACCCTTGAGTGTAATTTGTGAAGTAACTTTTTGGGTCAGAGAACCCCGCAGTTACTTCGCTTTGGCCCAATCTGAATTGTGAATTTGTGATAGATATCTTGTTCATGGTTAATCGATAATTTTTTTTTTGAAACATTAAAAATTTCGTTATTAAATTATCCGACTCAAGTTTAAGTGAATTATGTAAAATCTCTAAATAGTCTCAACTCTTATAAAAAATGAATCCCTTATATTCGAATTCATGACCTGAAAATTAAATTATAAGTCAATTGCCGAACTATACTTGGGACAATCACATGAAGACCCCTTGCAGTAATCAACATATGCATATAAGCCCTTCGATTAACTTCATTTTAGCCCCTAAATAGAGTTGAAATTTCGTAAATGATTTAAGTACAATAATATCATGACAAATTAACCATAAATGAAAACGTTGAGTTTTAAGAGAGAATTTTTTATGATATGGGGATAGAGGTGAAAATTTGTGTAATCATATCGTATCAAATTTCAGTAAATATGGAACAATCCATTTAATAATCATGTTAAAACGACACATTGACACGATTAATAAACGAATCAATTTTGTATTTGACAGTATTAATATAATTAATAAATGGTCGTAATATTATAAGAAATAGGATTTTTAGCGTCCAAAGATTTAGCGTCGCCAAGTAAATTGTCGCTAAATATATAATTTAACGTCGCCAAAACCAAACAATGCTAAAAGTAACAACATCTTGCGTTAACAGGAAAAACGATGCTAAAATTACAACATTTAGCTTCGCCAACATACTTTTGACGTAAAAAAAATTAAGATATTTAGCGTCGACACCTAATTGTCGATGCTAAATATGTAGAATCGTCAATATTTAGCGTCGAACTTAGGTAGCAACACTGTATGTTCATATTTTAGTGTCGATTATTTATTACAACGCTAAAAAGACTTTAAAAATCCTTACCTACCCACAATCCCCATCATCTTCTACTTCCTCCTTCTTCATATCCTCAAAAATCCACGTCAAAAAATACCCAATTTTCACCATTTTCAACCCCAGTCCAACACTAAGCTAATTAAGGTATGTATCACTATTATTGTAGTAATTTATTTACCCATCGTGTATTTTTGAGTAAATCCCCTAAAATGAGGGTTTAACATTTAATTAGGTAAATATTTAGTTTATGAATTGAATTGGTGGTGCATATAATCTCAATTACTCGAATAATTTGTTTATCCATTATGTATTTTGAGTAAATCCCCTAAAATGAGGGTTTAGCATTAATTAGTTAAATATTTTGTTTATGTATTTAATTGATAGTGCATATAATTAATATGAGTAATTTGATTTTGGATAAGTATGTTTAGGTTTTTTTAACCCCAAGGGGTTGCCTCAGTGGTAAAGGCTTTGGGCTTAAGTGGTTTGCTCCCTCTTAGGTTCAAGGTTCGAATCCCACTAGATGCATTTCCTTGGGGGCATGCTCCCTAGTGTGAAAAGCCAGCGACTTACCCTGATCTGTGTTGGGAAACTTCTGAGGGCACGGGGCACAGGTCCTGGGGATTAGTCGAGGTGCGCGTAAGCTGGCCCGGACACCCCGGTTATAAAAAAAAAAGTATGTATAGGTTTTGATTTTGGATAATTATTTAATCGTTAAGTGAATACTGTACATAAATAAATTTTAATTATTTGATCATTTTGTTATATTTTTGAAGATATTTTATTGATATAAATAGAAGTTAGATGAGTGTGCCCAATATATTGAGTATCGAATACCGTAAAGGGGTGGAAGAATTTACGTAAGCAGCGAAATGAGTTGCTGATGTGAAAGGTCACGTGCGTTGTCCATGTAATAATTGTTTGAATATGAGACAAAAATATTTGAACGAAATTATGGATCACTTATACATGTCGGGAATTTCAACGATCTATCCATTGTGAGTTTACCATGGAGAAAAATACAACTCTGACTCTCAGTATATCCATTTAGAATCTAGTACCAATTATCATGAGTATCATCAAGAAAATAATGGTGATGATATGATTGTTGCTTTGCATGATTTACATGGTTTGATATTTGGTGGAGAAACATCACATCCAGATACTTGAAGAAGCTAAAAAGATACCGTTTGATGATGTTGGTGTTGGGGTTTTGGGCATTGGGCGCAGCGGAAGCGCGGGTCCGGGCGATATTGTATTTTAAAACTTTTTTCAAAATACCGAATAAATATGAATAATTTATTCATATATTACCTAAACCAATTTATTTAATATCATATATTAACATAAATATAATTGAAAACTCACGAAACTTTTACGAAAACTGTTTTTCCGCAAAATGGCCTAAAATGCGTTTTTGACCGAACCGACTACCCGAAACTTATGGAAACTGCCCAAGTCAGCTCCAATAGTGTCGGGGCAGTTCACGGGCTGCCTGAACAGTGACGAAATCACTGTTTTCACAGCCGTCACCCGGTTGGCTCAAAATCCACCCGGTAACGCCGTTTTTGATCGTTTTCGCTTATTTCAAGTCCGAAACTCATTCCAGAAATTGTGCCAACTTCCAAAACACATCCATTACATTCGTAAGACATCAAAATCATCACATAACTTCCAGTTTTACCAGATCTGATCAGCAGAACCGAAAATGTCATTTTCATGCTTTAAAATCCATTTTTCAAGATCAATCAAGTTAATCCATAACACCAACTAAAGTCACCACACATGAGGCACTCTAGAATAATTCTAGGTTATATTAGAGTGGTTCAATAACTCTAGAATAGCAACATAAATGTCCAACAATAATTTGAACAATTGGAAACATATTACACTAATTAGTTCCAATTACAACTTCACACATGCTTATTCTTCCTTCTCCTTCAACCACAAACATAAAGCCCCAAATTTTCAGAAATTAAAGAACCCTAGATCATATCTAGCAACTCAAGAAACAAGAAAATAAATTTCGAAACCAAGGGATTTAATGAATTACCTTTAATCCACTTGATTCCAAAGCCTTTTCCTTGAATTTTCTTTAATTCTTCATGGATTCTTGAAAACAATTTCCAAACCCATTTTTGGAGTGCTTCACGTCAATAAAAGGAGATGAAGATTATCCAAAAAAATTTTCTCTCTCCTTTTTATATAAAAAATGAAATTAGGCTTGGAGGGGTATTTTTGTCTTTTTCAAATTTAACAAATAAAATGCTAAATATATATACTTTATATTTCCAATCAAAATTGAACATATATAAAGCATAATTAATTCATGCCAAGTCATCCAATTATAATCCACCATTTGTAATAACAATTATAATAAATGGATAAGGTTGGGAAAAAAAATAATTATTTAAGTATTTAACCATTAAATAATTAAACAATTAATTTACACAAATATATGTATTTTATTTACAATAAATAACAAATACATATATTTATGACATGTGTCAAAATCTCATTTGACAAATAATTAATGTGTATCTAATTGTATTATGTATCAAATACAAATACATAATAATTATTAGCGGACAAAATCCCCTAATTGCATGTATAGTCATTTAACGATTAAACGATCCGAATTAACTCATTTAATCCGGTGAAGTATTATGAATAATCCATATTATTCATATCGAGTTGCCCAAGTGCTCAACGAGTACACTTCATATTGTGAGACTCTCTAAGTTTATGTTTATCCGTCACGAAATCGAATTTCGTGTCCATAATCCACCCACTCATGGATTATGACGATCACGGATAATCTCGCTAAACTATGCAAGTCGAGGTCATAGCATACGTATAATCCCTCCGTCACAGGCCATCCATATTATACCTGAGATATAGATCAAAACGTCAAATCCGTTCGATATAATACAGTCGACTTTCAATTTACGATCACGAAATAACACTTGGAACTGGTTTCCGATGTTATACCACGGCCATGGATTTACTAGATCATAAACACGTGAGGATGCCTATGCCCTGTACACAGGACTGGCGGATCCTATCTTGATACGCACTGGATATCATGAGCATCAGTCCACACCCAACGAACAGGCGGAGGTCTGATCATGAATAGATCATTGACGTGACTGCCATCAAAGTGTGGAGGATAACTCATATATCCCACTGTGGTATCTCAAGTCGAAGGACCACTATGCTCGCTCAACTCGAGAAGGTTCCTATTGACGTTGGTGTACCATATATTAGGAAACCTTCAGTGAGTCGTTCAGTGTCTTATCAAATAAACACCTACATGTCTATACGAGTCTCCTGAGACTCATGGTTCACTAGGATAAACCATCGGACCAAGTCACGATATACGACATGTACTGGTCTCAGCGAATTTTACTAACCGACCCGTGTTAGCAAATCTTGACCAGGAACTTTATTTAAGGATATACAACTAATAGTGCGCTTTCTAATGTCAATTACAAACTATGTTGTAACTGCACACTATACTGTAAATCCTAGGGTCTTTGTCTAATATACACGTATCACTGAACCAGATTCAGTTTCGATCTAATCGTAATCAGATATCTAATCGTAATTAGATCGAATAAGCGTATAAAAGACAAGGGTGCTACCATTAAAATTAGTAATATTATGGAAAATCGAACTGCTCGTATTTATGAATCGGACATAAATACGATCCGGATTGGCACTCGGAGCATCAACCCTAACAATTTCTCCCACTTGCTCTAGTATCAATCTATGGTATCCTATACACATCTTCAATGTATATCATATACTCATGGTCCTCAAGAGCTCACCAGCACTCAAGAGGTAGGCATCAACAAGTTAGCCTGCTTTTAACAGATCGAGTTTGTCCAACAAACTCAACCGTTTTCCTTAACCAGCATCATTCATATTCTGTAGAATCAAAATTCTACACCAATATGACTCAGACGTTATATTAGTATTGTTCTATAGCTACTCAGTTATCTATGTATTTAGAAATCAAATCCAAATACATTAAGAAAACCGCGAGCACAAAACTAATATTAACACTTCTAATCACTAAGGCCACTTTGCAACTTCTTAAGTCAATACTTCAAAAGTCGCAACTGATTCCACTAGTTTAGTAGAATCAAAAGTGACACTCTCACTGCATCTTTTCTGACTTTATATGACATAGACCATCTAATGTCATAATTAGAATCAAAACTAATCTGACCTTATGGTTGCTGACTAAATTGTCCATGAATGAGAAACTTGTTCTTAATATCTCAAAGATCACAAAGAACATGTTTCAAGACACATCTTATGGTCTACAGCATTTCAAAATAACTCGTAACAATTACGATTAAATTGATATACATAATCGCACATAATATATCATTCATTACGCCATCATCCTATGATGCATAAGATTGACTAGACATTCCAATCAATTTATCTTTCGACAAATGAATCATCCTTTACGAAAGATGAACACTATATTATATATATAAAAGACACGTTAACTGTCAAACGGTTATACTAACTGTCATACAGATAGTCTTGCTGTGTCATTTATTAGATCGTATCTAATATGTGATTAATGAGAGTATCTCATAAGTCTTTTAGTTTTATATCTAATATAAAACTTTATATATCAAATATAACAGAGACTACTCCCACTGTTATCACGGAGAAAAGAAGACTTAGGATATATAATACTAGAAAGAAATTTGTACGCTCCCACTGACCCTATTGACAAATATGTATTCTCTATACTTTGATAAAACCAGACAATCTGACTAATATCAAAAACAGAGAGCACGAATTTCTGGAAGGCTTATCTGAGTCTACAATAGGCTCTATAAGCTAGTATATCAAACTGTGATCTTAGCAGAATACAAACTCTAGGGCCATTCTAGAATGAACTCTTCAAACAAAGAAATCACAACGGATATCTCATTCAAAGAAATCACTCAAGAACGTCACTTTGCATTCTTTAGCCAAAACCACGGTTTAATATCAACATTAACCAACAGATCCTTAATTGTCCAATTAGTGTGACAATAGACAAGCTTTCTCAGAGTCTACAATAGAATACTGAGTATAACCTATTCACTGTCATACTATAAAGGTCAAACCTTTACAAGCTCACTTCGCCTTCGCTGCGTAAACAATTTGCACATCTCATGAATAATTCATGACGAAAGCCCAATCAAGTTCTAAACTTGATCGTAGTAAGCTATGAACAACCTTAATTTATGGTTCAATACTACATTCCGGAATTGATATCAAATATCGCTCCCACTATAAGTTATAGGATAAGTTTCTTCGATAAGAAAACATCATAACCATTAAGTATCGAATACTTTGTAAATGATTCTTACATCCTATTGTACTTATATGGAAGTCGTCTAAGGGTATTTTTATCTTATTAATTACGTAGTTTCATCACAGTTTATCACTCACACATTTAACTTCACTAAGTCAAGTCATTTCTACAATCGTCAACATCCAATGTCAACCACTAAGTAACAAAACAATTTTATTACTTGGGATCGTAGAAAAGATATTCTATCAAATAGAATACAATATTCCATTGAATAGAATAAATGATAAACCTATCACTCGTACCTCCACGGCACAAGTACTTTCAATTATATAACAATTATACAAAAGAAAGTTTCAAATCTCAAACTTTTCAAGATTCGAATTTTCTACTATACACATCATATATGTAATTGTAGAAACAAATGGAACCTTAATTAAATAGATGAATTAGTGTTACAGGAGCATAATCCCAAGAGTATTGAAACTAATTCGGTAACTCTCAATATCAACGAATCAAATCATATAAGATTCGATTACTCCCACTGACCAATTCCATCAAAATGGAATCGCGGAAGTTTATATTGAGTAAGAATCTTATTCATTAAATAAATTTAGAACTAAATTGCCTTAAATTCACGTATTTGAACATATCAAACATCTTTGAACAATTAAAAACCTCACGATGAATTTTATAGTTTTCAACACTTCAAATAGAATATCTTTGATCCATTCAAAATATTCCATTTACGTTTCACCAGAAACATAATGAAAGTCTTTGAACAATTCAAGACATTCAACATGTTCTTTACTAGAAACACGTAACTAAGTTATGACAATTCATCAACTGAGTTACGAAGCAAAGAAAACTCTATAAGATAATTTCTAATTCATTAAACTACATACATCCAATGTATTAGTCTAATAAAACAGTGGTCCAATGACAATCATCGGTTAAATGAGATTTAATCACAACCTGAATACAATATTCATTAAATGGTTAAGGATATGTGGTATGAACTCATATCAAACCATCCTTTACCATACGGAACAAGCATCCAATGCTTTTATGATAAAATCTCATAAAGCACAGTTCTAAGTCATTTACTTTACCGAATATTTTCTTAATGTTTATCTTTAATTAATGACACTACTAGTCGTATTAAAATATGTAACAACTGTTTATATAGAACAAGTAACTATCCAATAGTCACAAGTTCTGATATCAAATATCGAAACAGTTATTAAACATTATTTTAATTAACTAGACGGGAGATCCGGTATCCAATACCTATAGTCATCGTATTGTGAGAATCGATATTCTTTATACACAACTATACGTATCTCCTTTCTTTAGCTTTATAATTTGCATTCAATTATTCACAACATTTGCAAATAATTGATTAGCAAACTGTGTCAGACACGTGACTTCCAAAAGTCACTAAAGTTAATAAACGTCATTAAAAGACAAAAAAACACTTAAGGGTTTTTCTTAATGACAGTCAAGAATCTCGAGACATGAACCGATTCGAGTCAATTCTTACTGCATAAGAAATAATTCTAACTAGAATAATATCCTAAAACAGATATCTATTTAGATTACCTAATCGTGACTTAGTAACTAACTCACAAACCATCTCGATTTTCAAGAAAATCGGAACAATAGTTCCCAATGGTTTCAACTAATCTAACAATATCTAAGCCTACTGTCTTTCTAGAACCTATTCTTGAATAACACAACCATAAGTAAAGTCAGAAAATCTATTCTAATAATAGACATGCAGTGGATTAGAGGCATAATTCTATAAACAATATAGAATAAAGGAAAATGAAAGCAGTAAATTCCATAAAATATTACACACTGCTTAAGTTATGGATTTTAAACTCAGCAGTGTCTCCCACTACTTTACATAATACCGTAATCCCCAACGGACAACAAGAATTCAATAATTAAATCGAATTCCATAGTGAGAGTAGGATCCCATGAATATATTTCGACTCACAGCTTTGGCACGTTCTCGCCTACGTATATTCATTAGGTAGACAACTCTTTGTCAATCACTCACTAGTGACTCCTGATTTCGGTCCTGACCGTTTCTCGCTGTGACAACTTTGGCACGTTCACAGGGAGGCGTATCAATGCTACACTTATCAATGACAAACTCAAGCTACCGGTGTAGTCCTGACAGCTTTGGCACGTTCATGATTTCCACTTTCACTTGAATTTGTCTCTTATCATATAAGTTCTACCGGCGCAAATGGACTACAATCGACCATAACTGCACAGCTTTGGCACGATACAACTATAGCATCAGGAAATCATTTGCATCCGTACTGACAAGACGGACCAAGAAACATGTATCCAATACACGTTACTTTACATCCATATTTAAAAGCGAGGATTTTCCTACGGAAGTTATAATCTACATCCAATGCAGAATTTTAATCTAAATCATTTTCTAAACATTTCAATTCAACCTTAGGGAATATAATTCAATCTAACTATTAAATTTCATTACATTTCCGTTAGCGTCGAACCGAAAAGTAAAGAAACATATTTAGATAACTTGCATGTGCGAACATTAAAATTGGATTTCATATCAAATATTAAGCATGATTAATGTAATAGATGAAGCATCAAACCTGCTCTGATACCAATTTTGTTGGGGTTTTGGGCATTGGGCGCAGCGGAAGCGCGGGTCCGGGCGATATCGTATTTTAAAACTTTTTTCAAAATACCGAATAAATATGAATAATTTATTCATATATTACCTAAACCAATTTATTTAATATCATATATTAACATAAATATAATTGAAAACTCACGAAACTTTTACGAAAACTGTTTTTCCGCAAAATGGCCTAAAATGCGTTTTTGACCGAACCGACTACCCGAAACTTATGGAAACTGCACAAGTCAGCTACAATAGTGTCGGGGCAGTTCACGGGCTGCCTGAACAGTGACGAAATCACTGTTTTCACAGCCGTCACCCGGTTGGCTCAAAATCCACCCGGTAACGCCGTTTTTGACCGTTTTCGCTTATTTCAAGTCCGAAACACATTCCGGAAATTGTGCCAACTTCCAAAACACATCCATTACATTCGTAAGACATCAAAATCATCACATAACTTCCAGTTTTACCAGATCTGATCAGCAGAACCGAAAATGCCATTTTCATGCTTTAAAATCCATTTTTCAAGATCAATCAAGTTAATCCATAACACCAACTAAAGTCACCACACATGAGGCACTCTAGAACAATTCTAGGTTATATTAGAGTGGTTCAATAACTCTAGAATAGCAACATAAATGTCCAACAATAATTTGAACAAATTGGAAACATATTACACTAATTAGTTCCAATTACAACTTCACACATGCTTATTCTTCCTTCTCCTTCAACCACAAACATAAAGCCCCAAATTTTCAGAAATTAAAGAACCCTAGATCATATCTAGAAACTCAAGAAACAAGAAAATAAATTTCTAAGCCAAGGGATTTAATGAATTACCTTTAATCCACTTGATTCCAAAGCCTTTTCCTTGAATTTTCTTTAATTCTTCATGGATTCTTGAAAACAATTTCCAAACCCATTTTTGGAGTGATTCACATCAATAAAAGGAGATGAAGATTATCCAAACAATTTTCCTCTCTCCTTTTTATATAAAAAACGAAATTAGGCTTGGAGGGGTATTTTTGTCTTTTTCAAATTTAACAAATAAAATGCTAAATATATATACTTTATAATTTCCAATCAAAATTAAACATATATAAAGCATAATTAATTCATGCCAAGTCATCCAATTATAATCCATCATTTGTTATAACAATTATAATAAATGGATAAGGTTGGAAAAAAAATAATTATTTAAGTATTTAACCATTAAATAATTAAACAATTAATTTACACAAATATATGTATTTTATTTACAATAAATAACAAATACATATATTTATGACATGTGTCAAAATCTCATTTGACAAATAATTAATGTGTATCTAATTGTATTATGTATCAAATACAAATACATAATAATTATTAGCGGACAAAATCCCCTAATTGCATGTATAGTCATTTAACGATTAAACGATCCGAATTAACTCATTTAATCCGGTGAAGTATTATGAATAATCCATATTATTCATATCGAGTTGCCCAAGTGCTCAACGAGTACACTTCATATTGTGAGACTCTCTAAGTTTAGGTTTATCCGTCACGAAATCCAATTTCGTGTCCATAATCCACCCACTCATGGATTATGACGATCACGGATAATCTCGCTAAACTATGCAAGTCGAGGTCATAGCATACGTATAATCCCTCTGTCACAGGCCATCCATATTATACCTGAGATATAGATCAAAACGTCAAATCCGTTCGATATAATACAATCGACTTTCAATTTACGATCACGAAATAACACTTGGAACTGGTTTCCGATGTTATACCACGGCCATGGATTTACTAGACCATAAACACGTGAGGATGCCTATGCCCTGTACACAGGACTGGCGGATCCTATCTTGATACGCACTGGATATCATGAGCATCAGTCCACACCCAACGAACAGGCGGAGGTCTGATCATGAATAGATCATTGACGTGACTGCCATCAAAGTGTGGAGGATAACTCATATATCCCACTGTGGTATCTCAAGTCGAAGGACCACTATGCTCGCTCAACTCGAGAAGGTTCCTATTGACGTTGGTGTACCATATATTAGGAAACCTTCAGTGAGTCGTTCAGTGTCTTATCAAATAAACACCTACATGTCTATACGAGTCTCCCGAGACTCATGGTTCACTAGGATAAACCATCGGACCAAGTCACGATATACGACATGTACTGGTCTCAGCGAATTTTACTAACCGACCCGTGTTAGCAAATCTTGACCAGGAACTTTATTTAAGGATATACAACTAATAGTGCGCTTCCTAATGTCAATTACAAACTATGTTGTAACTGCACACTATACTGTAAATCCTAGGGTCTTTGTCTAATATACACGTATCACTGAACCAGATTCAGTTTCGATCTAATCGTAATCAGATATCTAATCGTAATTAGATCGAATAAGCGTATAAAAGATAAGGGTGCTACCATTAAAATTAGTAATATTATGGAAAATCGAACTGCTCGTATTTATGAATAGGACATAAATACGATCCGGATTGGCACTCGGAGCATCAACCCTAACAGTTGGCATGTCAACTTTGAACTTTGTTGTCAAGCTACTCCGACAGACTTAACATCGATCCCGACCTATCGTCCTGCATGATTTTTTTATTTAATGTAATAAAACTTTTTTTTTTATGTAATATAAAACATTTATTTTATTTATAATAATAATTTAATTTAATTTTTCAGTTTTTAAGTTTTAAATAATAAAATAATATAAAAATTACAATAATTCAATAATATATTGTCACAGGTGTTTAGAATGATCCAGTACACGATGCTTCCCACACTGTGGATTCAATATGTACATAGCCTTACTCTTAAGTGTGATAAAACTATTAAAATATTACTAAGTAAATAATAATTGTATTTAATATAATTATACATGACCATAGTACTACGTTATCTATATTTCCGTTGTATAAAAGATTAGAATTCCAGTAAGGCCATGGGTTCCTCTTGTTCTTCGCTGTGTTGGAGAACCCCTTCAGCTGCCAGCAAGCTTAAGCTTAGCAACTTCTGGTGACAATGCCTTCGCTTCAGCTCATCAGCAGCAGCTGAGGCTAGCAGCAGGTCCTTTGGCATATGGACCCTCCTCTCTAATTTTAAATTTGAAATTATATCAAGGATAAAATTTAATTTTATCCTTACAACTACTCCCATGCTTTTCAGAACCTCCAAACATTAAATCCTAAATGCTCCCTTAGTAATCAAATTGATTTGTGGTGGTCAAATTTTATGATTATATCCACCTGAAAAAGAAGGAAAAAAGAATTTTAAAGTATGAGTTAGAGTCTTGAGACACATTGTTTAAATTGTTTGTAAATGTGAGGTTTAATAATTAGAGAATAGTCCCATTGAATCTGAAAATTTATTAAAATATATCTTATAAATTAATAAAAAAAAATCTAATCTACTAATGAATAATTTTGATTTACCCATATTAAAATATTAAATATTATTTTTTATGAAAATCAAATTCTAATCTATTGAATCAATATTGCGACCATCCCACTGTTTATAGAGGAATTAGATTTCTACAAAAGTGCTTTGGTCCACTTCTTCAGTAATGATTTCAAACAGTTTCCGAACTTTTAACATGGGATACTTCTCAAAAGAACAGATTCTTGTAAATTTCTGAAGCTAAACCAAGGGGGGGCAAAAACGTACAAACAGTTGGAGGCATGATTCCTCTTAATATTGTCTGGTATAAATTTATTAAAGCACATGAAATAAGGCTTTCATATTCCGTTGGTGTGAATTTGTTCTCAGTAACTCAAGCAGCAATGGAAGAGTTCATCTCATTCACGATGCGGTAATAAGTATTGAATTCTGAAGTCGTCCGAAAGTCTGGGATAAAATCCGAGAAAAATCTAAGAACCGCGGCCAGATGTTGCGAGTCATTGGCTGAAAATGCTGCTTGGAGAAACAATGAGGGTTGGACAGTAGTGACCTGAGAAAAGACACGTTTCTATTAAATGTCCTGACTTAATTGACAGCTAAGAATCATAACCGAGATCACATTTTGTTGAAGACTGTGAAAGTTTAAAGCTATTATTAAAGATGGTAAATTGAACTATAGTTTTGAGAAGCAATTGCCATTTTTGATAATCTCAAATTACCTGATGCTTCCGAGCATAACGTAAAGCTTCATTATAATGTCCATCTTGCGCCAGTGACAATACATAGTTATGATGTAGAGCGAGCTGTCTTAGCATATCCAGACCGAGCTTCCTAGTCTGGATATTCTGCCGCCCTGACTCTAACAGCTGCAATGCAACTTCCATTGATGGTTCTAGGATCTGTACCAAGAAAGATTCCTCATAAACTAAAGCATTTTAGTACTTCACATCAATACACTGATATAGAAGAAAGACTAAAACCTTGTTTGTAACGAACAATCCCAGCTCTGAATATCGCTCATTGCAGACCAGAAGTTGTATGGTCAACACATAAAGATTTGGATGCACTTTGATCTTCTCCATATTTGCACTGTACAGAATCAACATATAAAAGTTCATGGTAGAAAATTCAAACCCGTGCACCTCAACACCAAGAATAATTCCCACGACATTTTAATGCACTCTTGTTATTCCTCCTCTAAGAGTTTCTAAAACTCACTCTTTTCTTCAAATATTTCTGCAATATTGGTTATATGATACCTAGGATTTTGCCCAAGCATGTTTCCATTTTCTGGGTCAAAGAGTACGTGAGAAAGACAATCATAAAACACTAACAGCTCATCAAAAAAAAGGTCTAGACAATTGATACCAACTAACTATATGAGCCAAGTGAAATAACTAAATTCACATAAAATGTCAAACTATGAACCAGCATCAATGCAGAGCTTGCTTAAGATACTTAGCAAGTGGCAGCACATCATGGCTAACCACATGATGGCTAACCACATGATGGAAATATTTTCAAAGAGCAGGACCAGCAGAAAACAGTTAACATACCTGCGAAGGAACTCGACAATAATGGCAACTAGGTAAGATGGATCACCCACCATCTCTTCCTCTACAGGAGCAAACACAAACTTGTGCATCTCATCAGGTGAAATTGCTGAAGAAGTAAGTTGAGAGTCTTGCTGCTCCGAAGTATTAGCAGAAACAGGATTGTCACTTGGCCGAGGAAGTTGAGGTTTATCAGATGACTGATGGAATTCGCTGCCAGAACTCTGAGCGCCTGTTATATTTGTTATATCCACTTTACCAATACCAAGTTGGAGATCACTAGAGTCTGTTTTCAGGCATGCAGAGCTTGCGTTCTCCTCAGAATCTGAAGCTGAAAATGTCAAAGTTCTACTGGGACATTCGCTGTCAACTCCAGCAGCAGATTCATGTCTGATGGATGTTCTATCAATTCCACTAGTGGACACATCAGTGCCAGATATAGTGCTACTATTTGACACACCTGAAGTGTTCTCAGTCTTTATTCCCTTAAAATAACTTCCCGTTTTGAGTGAGAGCGAGTACGAAGAAACTAATACATCTATGGCCCTAGATATGATTAACATCATCTAACATCTTGGTTCACATCCACTAAACCACACAAGGAAACAAAATTTTTTCATGATATGCTAGACAATGTTTGTCATAAATTCATTTTTATATGTATCTGAGTTCTAGAATCATTATTTCAGAGAACAGACATCATTTCACGATTTTAACACTTAGATGATGACGACTACATTTTCAATGAGAAACTGACTATATTGTTATTATGAATGTGCCAAATAAGCTGAGGAAGAAAGAAGATTAATTTATTTTCATGAGGTGGAAAAATGGTACATAGAAGAATAAAAAACAAATATCAAAACATAAAATGCATTAAACCTTATTGGCCTCCAGTTTTCGCCGTTGCAAGAATTCTAATACCAATGGCACTTCTGAGCTACTGGCAGAAATTGCCTGCAGAAACAAAAGGGGCAATTATTATAGTTCTTAACTGTTTGATAATAAGAAATGACAAACTAGATAACCAACAACACTTGCCTCCAAATCTAAATTGATCTTCCACAAAATCTTATTAGAAAGATCACAAATGAGGTCAGGGACAAGAAAAGTCCAGTTATCTTCATAAATGACTCCTTCATGAGCAATAGTATTATTGACCTCTGAACTTTCCCTATCTTTGCCAACGGATCGAGAGGAAGAAGAATACGATCTCGGGAAACCTTTCAACAGTAGAGGAAGTGGGGCAGATATGGGAGCTCGTGAATCTGCAAATATGTCATACAGTATAACAACCTTTGCTTTTATTTGATGAACGAGTAGTATGTTATCAACCACACTCACAGCGATCTTGCTTGAATAAATCGGCAGAGATCCCTGCATCCAGAAATGAACATATAGAAAAATTATTCCAGTACTATTAAATGTGATATAAATTATTGCAACAACTCGTGGCCAACATAGAGTCTGCAAAATTAAAGGGCATGCACAAACTACCTTCTCTTACAAAAATTTCAACTGCCTTCAAATTTTGCTTACAATGAACAAACAGGGGAGAAACGAGAAGAGATCAAGCATCCACAAATTTCAACATGACAAATGATTTGGAGTCATTTATAAGCATCTTTGTGACTAAGGGCCATGATCTACTTTACACAGAAGTCTCAATCATCCAACATTACAATTCTGAGATTATTCTAGAGCATGGTAATCAAATTAACATTTGAAATTCCATAATGACTTGCAAAACTGCATAGTCTCAATCATCCAACATTACAATTCTGAGATTATTCTAGAGCATGGTAATCAAATTAACATTTGAAATTTCATAATGACTTGCAAAACTGCATATTTTATGAAAATTTATATTGTAAAACCTAAGAAATTCATATTACTTGAAAACCAGCCAACACCACTGAAACAAGTCTCATATTCAGCTTGAAGTAAGTCCAAGTGTGGAACACAAGAAATCTAAGCAAGACAGTACCTGTTGTACAACAGCATCACGGTAAAATCTATATGAGTGGAGTAGCATTGCAACTCTATCAACTTGTAAGCAATATATCCTACCATAGCTGTAAAAATCAAGAAGGCTTAAGATTTGCCATTTACAAATAATGAGATTAATTAAATAGGCAAAGCATATATAACCTACACTGTGACAATATAGACATCTTCAACAGCTAGGACAGGCTTACTGTTAACCTCAGGCTTAGCCATTGCCATATCAAACTTTGGCAAGCGAACTATCCCAGCAGATGAAAGCTGCACACAGAGATACCATCTACGTCAAACCAATGAAAGAACTCGATAACTAAAGAAGATGCTTATTCATCAAACGAATTTCAGGGCCATTTTCTCCGATATGGGAACATAGCATAACAAAATCGGAAAGAGTTAAAACAAAATTATGATAATACAAAGCTTGCAACCATACCTGAAATCCAGTGAAAGTTCTACATTGCATGCCAGAAGCAAGAAGAACCAATCGACTTTCATGAGTGTAGACATACCAACACACATTCAATTTCTTTGTCTCCACCAAGTCAAGTGATTTGGAAACAGAATCATAAGCAAACAAGTCCAGCCCACTGTAATCGACTCCATTTTAGTGAGGTGGGTTTCAGGCTAAGATAATATCAATGTGCAACATTAAGATCAAAAGTATGTAATTCCCCCAGTCATTAAGGTGATGAAGTGTTCTTATAAACATATAAACCATGCCAATGGTTATAAGCATAAACTACATATCACTTTTTCTTTCAGCACAACATACTTCGGATGGCACCAAATTCTTGCTATGCATATCTATATATACATTTCAACAAAAAACAAATCATTCTTAGCAATTCCAGAAAACACACGGGAAATTGCCCCTTACCTGTTCTTTACAATGACAATATCACACTCTGGACAGTCCGTCCAGAAAAATCCCAATATATTCTCCAACTCTGACCTGCTCCTATGGATAAAAGCTTCTTGTGTTTCTCTTATCCAAAACTGTATCTCGGAGCTGGATCGCTGTACTGCTATAATCTTTGTATCTAGAGAAAACCGAATACTTAAAATTGGCCCTTCAGGTATTGAATCAGAGGTAGGAGTGGCAAGAGAATTGAAGGGAACAGTTTTCCATGAAAAGATCTGTTGAGTATACATGACAAACCGATCAATACAGGAATTACGAAATAAATGCTAATTAAACCATTAGTAAAATGAACTTCAAATGCATGTTAAATTGCAAGATTAACACTTACTTGATTAGATGTTGAGGATATTAGTAACTTAGCTCCATCATCGTAACGTAAACCCCTTGATTCCGGAATGCTGCAACCCAGAGGAGGGTATTGCACATAAACATGTGAAAGAGCACCGGAACCACTTAAACCAATACTTGGCTGGGAACTTGAAGCTTTTCCAGACATGTTTATAAGTTACTTGCTGTAGTCAGTCTATTGCAAATATCTGCAGAAGTGAAGTAGACACTTGGGTCTTTCGGCAGAGATAACAAGAAAGATGTTAAATGCAATATCTTCTACAAATGCACAAGAATTAAGCTTTCTTAACATAGTGCAACATAATTTCTCCAGTCATACGCCAACATATATCTAACATTCCGTATTCTGCATGCTATTCTTTAGCGTAAAGAGATTGTTTCAAGCACATACCACGCTTTACTTGAGGCAAACACAACCTCTGTATTCATCCGACTGCAAAGAATAAACTATTATTCAAAATAATCAACCAATACATTACTCAGCAGGCAGATTTCAAAAGCTCATTAAAATTCCTTAAGCACAAAGTGAGTGTTCTTTTCCTTCACTTAACACAACTGAAAAACGAATTAACAAATTACGAATAAATTTCACAAAAAGAACAATCTGTGCCGATAATTCCATAGTTATTAATTTAAATTCTCGCAAAGCACAAACTTCGTTGTGAAGATTAAGCCAAAGAAAGTAACAAATCCTTAATTAACAGCAAAATTTTCATAATTGCAATGAAGATAAAATAAATTACCTGGAAAATCGATCATTAGGGATTCCGTCTACTTAATTAATTTTTATTTTGAAATTTAGAAAGTGTTTGTGATTTTGTTAATTGAATCTAACTGTATGTACATATAAACACCTAACGGTCTTGTTCTGTGAAATCGTTGAATCATTGCAGATTTGCACGGCCTCGTAAGACTGCCACGTCACAATTTGAGCCCACTGTAATTGTGGACTCATTGACCCGTTAACAGAATCCGGCCCTATATTAGAATTCCCTGTGGACTTGGTATCTTGTAAACGGGTGATAGAGTAATTCTTTAGTGCAACAGAAATATGAGTGACATGTTATTATCAATCAATTAATAAATGACATGTAAGATTTAAAATCCATTTTTAACTTGTTTTTTAATATTCTAGCATGCATGGCAATGGTTGATTGGATTGTTACACGGATGACGGATGCTTACTTCCGTTGTATTGTAGATTTTCTCCGAATCATATATGCTAAAGAATTTTACAAATTTAAATTGCGGAATTTTACAAATTTAAATCGCTGCTTTCTTTCTTTGGCAAATTATTAAATTCGGACATTTTTTAAACTTTAAATATCAAATTTGAGTACTCAAAATTCTTCTTCCAAAAAATAGTAAATTTTTGATTTTGGACAATTTTCTTCTTCATCTAATTTTTTAAATAGTTTTTTTCTCAAAAAAAACTTTGCTCCCTCAAAAATGGCAACTGCTTACAACCGCAACGGTTATCTTTTTTTAGAGAAAATCTTCTATGCAATAGTGGTACCACGTCATCCATGCAACAAGCCAATCATCCACTGCCACGCGTGCTAAAAAAAATAAAAAACAACTAAAAAATAGGTAAAGAAACTCTACATGTCAGTGGATGATTGGCTTGTGGTACCACGTCACCCATACCACTGTTGTACCAAAGAATCACTCCTTTTTTTTTATAGGGAAGAAGAATGAAATTTTTATCCCAAAATGGTGAATTTGCTTATTTCCATAGAGAAATTTTTTTTGGATGTCCACAGTTGATATTTTATTTTTGAAAATCCCAAAATTATTTAATAATTTCCCTTTTTCTTTCCTACTCGTCTAATTAATAATTAATACAGTTACATTAAAATGTACAATACAAATATTGATAAATATGAAATAAAAAAAAAATAACAAATTTAAGTAATCTATCACTCACGAGAAGATTCAACCTTAAAGATGAGAGGAACTGACCAATTTGTCTAAAGATTTGTTGGCAGTTGAAATGAAATTTGATTTTTTTTTTTTTTTTTCTAAAAAAAAAAGACAGAGATTTAAAAAAAAAAATACAAATCATATATGAATATTTGGAATATATGTTTTTTCCTAGACCTACGACCTTCTATATGGTGTAATTGGATATTTGAGTTCAAATTGAATAAAATTTACCTTCAATTATTAGGAAGATAATTTTTCAGCGGAGAATGAGTAATGGAATATTCATTCCCTTATTTAGTTTGTGTTAACGGACGATTTTCGTTCCAGGGGTAGTTTCGAGATAACACACCCGAGCCAACCTTCCCTCAACATTGAATTTGTTTGGTTATGAGGAGACTAAAAGTAAATTTAGTAAAAGGTAAGAAAAACACACAAGTTGACAAGAGAGTTTTAACGTAGTTCGGCGGAGCAAATCCTGCCTACATCCACGGGCACAAAATGATAGGGGTGGTTTTTATTAGCAGAACTAACTCGGTCGATCTATTTTGAATGAGGTCCAAGTGAGGCCGAACTGTTTATCGATTTTTATAAGTGATGTTCATTCTCTTTTTATTACAAGTTTTTGCTATCCCTTACAAATGAATCTAACTTTCCTTTATATACTCATGAATTACAATACTATTCCCTCAACTTGATGACACTACCCGCGTGGTCTCCGACTGATTAACGAGCTCGCTGCCCCAAGACTGTCTTCGCCGAAAGTAAACATATCGTCTGAAGGCCTGTCACATCACTCTGTTTTCTCCACTGTCTCACTCAACAATAATGGTGCCAGTCTGTAAAGTGATTTTGAATAATAACACGTTTTGGAGCGAAAAAACCAACAACTCTGATCTTGCATCGGTCTTCAAGAGGTCGGCCAAGTGATCTGCCGAGCTTCTCAAAACTGTTCCGCCCTAACCCGAAATGTCCGAACTCATCTGCTGGTTCCAGGGGATAAGGCTAGATCAAACTGAGCTTCCGGTCAAACATGATCGGCCTCGGCTCTATTGTTATCGGTTTCTGAAATATGTGCCCTGACATGTCCTCTGGTCGGTCATACTCGAAAAACTGGACCCGAGCTCCATGCCGGGTCGAAGAGCAACATGTAAACTCTGAGCACGGGTCCTCCGGATGAGGAGGAAAATTCCCTCTCTGCCTTTGCCGAACTGCATAAATACCTTAGTCGCAGAAATCCCCACCAACATATGTCTCATAGTTTTCGATTCCAACAAGTGTATGAGTTGGTGTCGGGAACTGTAAAAATCTGAAGTGAGTCGATCGAATAACTGATGGCCCAACTAAAAAAAAACAGAGAACTTCCGGATCTTGATTAAACCATCCTCGGCCATCCCCAAGTGCTCGGTCAGAAAACACAGATTTTTGTGTCGACTTCCCAATTTGAGTCAAATTTCTATTTTACCCTTCTTGTAGCGGCCCCTCGAGAACCGCAAGCTATCAAATCTTCATAAATGCCCATCGAATCAACTTTTAGTGTTCTACCTGAGCATGCCACTTGTCAGAAGCTAATGGCCTTCCCGCCAAAAATCCAAACCAAACGTCTATTCCCGAGGCAGTCAGAAAGTCTTTCAATCCCAACCGTTTATCCCAGACCGATCAGACGGAGCCTGAAGGCGACATGTGGCGCTCATCCAAAGACTTTGCTTATCCGACGGCTAAAAACACTCTGTGCCGACTATAAAGATGCTGAACAAAACCTCTTCTTATCTTTTACGAAAAACTCACAACTTCGAACTGCAAGAGCTCCTCCTGCATCTGAGACCAGCAAACTTTCAACTGACCAGACCAAACGACTAGCACTCCTTCTCAAATCAAGTAAGTTTCTACTCGCCCCTTCTATTTTTTATATATTGTACTTTACCATTGCTGCTTGTTCATTTTTTCTTCTGTCACGCCTATCTTCTCGCTCTGTACTGTAAAACATTTTTTGGTTTTTTGGTGCAGAGTTATGGTATGTGTGCATTTTTGGTTGTGGGATGGGTAATGGGGCATGATGCATGTATCTTGGAATTTTTAAGTGTTGTGTTTGGTTGTATGTGTTTAGGAAGAGACTTGTTGTATGTGGCCATTGCTAGGGCATTTATAGACTGTAGGCTAAGTTCCCGGTAGACAGAATAACTCTCGATCCCATTATGCCTTAAACTGACCGCTGACTGACCTTCTTATTCGTGACGATGGTCAGGAATGTCTGACGTTGAATCCTCTTTTGCTAAGCCCATAGAAACTCAACCTTCTCGCGCTGAAGAATCTTTCTCGAGCTCGAAGACACCCAGCATAGAGGATTTGGATACTACCTTACCCCATTTGAAATAGACAATGATACCTACCATCACAGAGTTCCCCGGAAAGACTCTGAGCCGAGAGAACTTGGTAGTTCGGCCTTGGACATGAACCGACCCTCCACCATCACTGGAAATAATTTATGCATGCTACGTCAGCAGTGCGAGAGTGTGGTCTTCGACTGCCCATTCAACCATACTTTGCGGGTATGCTGGCCAGGATGAAGATTGCTCCATGTCAACTGAACTTGAATAGTTGAAGAATTCTAGCCGGCCTACATGTGATCTGGCATCCGGCAGGCCTCGAAAGCTGACTTTCGAGGAGTTAAAAAAATTATACCAGCTGAAGGCTAACCCGAAATCCCATAACGGTTGGTATTACTTTTCCTCGTATGCCAACGTCCCCGCACTCATCAAAGACCTTCCCAAACCAATAAAATTTCAAAGATCCCTGGTTCTGGGCCACAGGCGACTAGGGACGGACCTAGTCAACATGCCCGGAGATGATAGAAATCCTAGATATCTTCAGAGCGGGAGGTTAGGACTCGGTTTCTTGGCTTTTTTTTCTCGACTTTCATGTCAACATGTTAACTCTTTAACCTTTCTAAGCCTGCTGGAGGGATCCTCCCAAGGTTACCCATGTGGTCCGTTCTAGGATCAAGGTGGCCCAGAACTTCGTCAGCCATTGGAAGAGGGTAGTCAATGACTCGGTCTTCTTGGAGTCAGGCCTTATTCGGAGTGCACCTCCACAGGCGCCGAGGCGGCTAGGTAGGTTCTTACTGGCCTTCTAACTGTGCCCTTTGTATGATCAACCCAAAAATAAGTGAAGTGATCTGAATACTGACCTGACCATGTCTCTTGCCTTGGTATTTTGCAGGAATGTCGAGGCGGCTAAAATATCTTGACCAGCTGGTAGGGGTAGTAAAGGGGACCGATTTGGTCGAAGCTGAGTCTTTTAGGAAACGGCCAATAGTTCCCGAGGCCAAAAGGAAAACCAAAGAGGTGGCCTGGCCGTCTGCTCAAATCTCAATCTCCCCATCCAGGGTGCTCCCTTCTAGCCCTCCACGGCCTGCCAGAAAACGGAGACACCCGATTGAGGCGGGAGAGGCCGAGCCAATGGAAGAGGAATATGAGGAGCAGCCTTTGGTCAGGAGGCAGGCTGCTCAGAGAGAGATAAGAACTGTAGAGGCCTCTTTCAAGAAAGGAAAGGGCGTCGTGGTGCTCGGGGCGGACGATCTTAGTGAAAAAATCCGACAAGTCACTTGCCACATTGTGCAGGCATTTAATGAACTGGCCGATGTAATTCCTTTGGAGGAGATCCCGAAATGCGAAGACATTTCTCCCGAGGATGTGGTTACGGAGTTTAGCTCCCAGATGGCCAAGGTATCAAGCTTCCCATTCCTGTTCTGTATCTTTACTTGGCTGCTGTTCTGACTTCTTTCTTTCCTTCTCGCAAATAAATTATCTCATGGCCAAAAATAAAGATTTGCTCATCAGTCTTCGATCCGAGGGAGGCCAGGTTCAGAGGCTTCAGAGTCAACTTTCAGAAAGGGAGGCAAAGCTAGCCAAAAAGGATGAGAAAATAAAGGCTCTGGATGAGGGTCACTACAGAGGCTCTCAAACTGAATGAATCCCTTCGGAACGCCTCGGCTCAGGCCAGGAAGAACGCGGAGGGTGTCAAGAAAGATCTGGAAGCTGCCCAAGCTGAGAATAAACCCCTGAGGTGGGAGGTGGGCAACACCGAGGCCAAGTTAAGGGCCATGACTGAAGAGATGGATCAAGCTCGGAAGGAGCTAAAGAAAAAAGAACCGGAGCTGGAGGTTGAGTGGGATGCCATCAAACTTGAGGGGGTCGGTGGCTGCGCCGAGATCATTCCGTTGGTAATGCCTGGCCTAGACATGAGGCATATTCATGCGGCCATTCGGTTTTACAAAGGAGAGCTCTCGAAAGAGGAGCTCCAAGAATGGCTCACCTCCTTCCGGAAGAAGTCCAGGATCCCAAGCCCATTTTAATCGTACCAATGTCTCCGGCTTCTGAAGGGAATCAACCCGAGGCTCCTGCCCCTGAAGTGCCTGAGGCCGAAATTACAAGCCCCTCTTGTCTCCCAAATTGAAATCGATGTGCCTCTCTTACCGAGACTGAGTCTGTTCAGCTGCCACCTGAGCCTACTGAAGAAAAAGCTGCTGCACTTGAGCAGGCTGATTAGTGAAGCGTGACCCGAATGAGGCCCTATGTAATTTAGAACAATTCACTATTTCTTCTTTCTTTTGTAATAACACTTATAATTTTTCTTCTGCTATGTACTCTGAATTTCATTTGCTGCTTTTCACAACTTATTCTGAATTTGATTTTATACCGTCCAACTCGAGTCTGGCCACGAGGGGATAGTCTGTCCCCGAGCCGAAATCAAATGCATTCGGTAGGACATAGCCCGACCTTGAGTTAAGAAGAATACTTAGTTATGGGGGAATATTACGTCCCCAGACCAATGAGACGGACTCGGTGGGATGTAGCTTGAACTCGAGTGGAGAAGAACACTTGGCTCTGGGGGAATGTTACGTCCGTAGACCAATGAGACAGACTCGGTGGGATGTAGCCCGACCCCGAGCTGAGAAAAATACTTGGCTTTGGAGGAATATTACGCCCAAAGAAAAATAAGATAGACTTAGTGGGATGTAGCCTGTCCCCGAGGTGGTGGAACAAAGCAGACTCGGTGGAACAAATCCAGCCCCAATCTAGTGGAACAAAGCATCGACGAAATAAATCCAGCCCCGAGCTGATGGAACAAAGCATCAGCGGAACGAGTCCAGCCCTGAGCTGATGGAACAATACAGACTCGGTGGAACGAATCCAGCCCCAAGCTGATGAAACAATACAGACTCGGCGGAATAAATCCAGCCCGAGTTGATGGAACAATACAGACTCGACAGAACGAATCCAGCCTGATATAATGAAACAATACAGACTCGACGGAATGAATCCAGCCCTGAGCTGGTGGAATATTTGAGACTTATACGAGGGAAGATTTTCAACCTCTGAGGTCTGCGGATCCTGAAGCGGGAGTCCTCTTGCCAGACATCAGCGGAAAATAAAAAATTGGAATAAAATGAAGGTTAAAAAAAATAGAGGTGACTTAGCACGTACCCCATGCAAATTCAAGAGAAAAACAACTACTCGGGTGCTCCGAGGCAACATCCTACTCGAAGCCTTCAAAACACAATTCTGAACCCTATAATTCAGTGTCCCGGCTAACCAGGCTATGGATACGTCGATCTGGAGTGGTCAGGAAAATCCCCATGGGGAGGAAGACACCCCGTGTATGCCCTCCCTGGGTGGTTCTCAATGGGACTCACCAGCCGACTCGTAGGGGAAGAAACCTTCATAGGCCCGGTTTACCCGAGACTCTTATAATCAAGGTGACTATTCGGCCAAACCCAAACGAGGTGGTCTGTTGGTTCTCAACGAGACTCACCAACCGACTCACAGGGGAAGAAACCTCCCTAGCTTTGGTTTACCTCGGAGCATGATGGTCATGGAGGTAATTAATCCATCCCATGCCATACTCTCTGATAGTCTTCAACGGGATTCAACAGCCGACCTGCATGGGGAGAAACATCTCTGGGTCTAGTTTACCCAGGAGCATGATGGTCATGGAGGTAATTAAGCCATCCCCATGCCATACTCTCCGATAGTCTTCAACGAGATTCACCAGCTGACCTACATGGACAGAAACATCACTGGGTCCGGTTTATCGGAGCTATTCCTTAAAAATACTAGCCATGAAGTAGTAACGCTCCGACCTCGGGGGTTTGATAATGACACATAAGATTGGTGTGCCATGAGTGGTTCACGCGTTTCCCACATGTGCCTCATCCTTTGATGCGTTCTGGATCCTCATAGGTAAACGGAGAAAGTTTGGAACACTTCTACCCGGGGGTTTGATAATGACTCCCAAGATTGGCGTGTCATGGGCTTGGTGCCATTGCCGACTACTGAGTACCCATTCGCATCGAGCACATCCGAGAATATTTAACACAACTTTCGCATTTGATTAACAAGCAAGTTAGATAAACAAGTTTCCTAAAAAAAGGAGAAATTTTTATTCATATTCAATGGGCATACTGCACTTCTTACAACTCTTTGTGGGTTATTTCAAGAGAGGCTTTTACAATGTTTCCTTCTGGTTCTTGTCTTGGAGTCCGACACACCTTCTAGTCATGGCCTCTTCAGATCCTGCTGGTATGAACTTGATTCTCGAACATGCCAATAGGGTCACCTCGTGCCAAGCTCCCCATAAGCATCCTTGAACAAAGCATTTTCCGGGATCTTGCATATCCCGAGTAAAATCTGGAAGCCCAGTCGAGGCCTCCTGTTCTGAATCCTGGTAGTCCTCCCATACATTTTTTCTCCTTTCCTCTCATTCGGGGAGACCACCACACCGATTGAAAGGGGCCTAAGGGACGTCGTCCCCCGCCCTTGACTGACTTGTTCCCTAACCAATCCTTCAGCACTACCAACCTGTAGAACTGAGGACTCTGGCAGACCGAGCAAGCATGACGCTTACCCTAGGAGGGACTTGTTCAGCCACCGCAATCGGACATCACCCATCCACAATGTCATATTCCATTCCACAACTCAAAAAAATGCTTCTGCTACCAACCCTCATTCCTGCGAACCCTTTTCTTCTCCACTCCGACCAACTTCTTCCCATTCATTTTCCCTTTCATCCATTCTGCTGCTGAACTCTCCAACAACCCACGGTATCCACCTTCTACCATCGTTTTACTACGCAAGCTACTTTTTGTTCTTTCCCCACAGACGGCGCCAACTATTGATGGATGATTTTCGTCCCCGGGATAATTTCGAGATAACACACCTGAGACAACATTCCCTCAACCTTGAATTTATTTGGTTATGGGGAGACTAAAAGCAAATTTAGTAAAAGGTAAGAAAAACACACAAGTTGACAATAGAGTTTTAACGTGGTTCGGCGGAGCGAATCCTACCTACATCCACGGGCACAAAATGGTGGGGGTATGTTTTGGCAGAACTAACTCGGCCTACCTGTTTTGAATGAGGTCCAATTGAGGTCGAACTGTTTATCGACTTTTACAAGTGTTCATTCTCTTTTTATTACAAGTTTTTGCTATCCCTTACAAATGAATCTAACTTTCCTTTATATACTCAGGAATTACAACACTATTCCCTCAACTTGATGATGCTACCCGCGTGGTCGCTGACTGATTGATGGGCTCGCTGTTGTAGGCACTTCATTTTTGCATATAAGTCCCGATGATGAGTCTCACATGGAGGCACTACCCTTTAAGTTGTGGAAGTCGGGGGAAATGGACTTTGGAAGGGGAGATTGTAAATTGACATCTTGTTGGATTTAATTCGCTTGTTTAGCTTTGGGTTCACTTGTTGAACCTCTGTTTTAAAACACAACCATACACCAAACCCACCAAAATAAGCCAAAGCCCACGCCAAAGAGACCAAACCCCACGCCCAAAGCCTTCCCAAATAATCAAATCACACATTAAACACATGCTGAAATCAAGACAAATCACCTTCCCTAATTAAAAGATACAAATCAAATCTCATCAAGCACCTTCCTAATTCAATTAAATCATATCCATAATCAAAAGAGAAGAATTCAAATCAAATCAAATCATATTCCTAATTAAAAGATTTTTCCTTATCACACACTAATTAAAAATATCCCCCATAATTACAAACAAATTCTTTCCCTATTGGCATGAGGATTACCCCAACCTTTGCCTATAAAAAGAAGCCTAAACCTAACCTTGAAACCTCTAGCTCATTCACGCAAATCATCCCCTAATAGCAACAAGCATTCACGCCCAAGCACCCTGAAAAATCCCTCTCCATTGGCGCCAAACTGCCCCTAGCAAACACCCTGAAAACAACCCTCAATCTCACGCATGAAATACCTCACAAACAGTCATCAATCTCATGCAAAAAATGCCTCACAAACAGCCTTCAATCTTACGCATAAAACACCATGAAAACAGCCACTGAAGTCACGTACAAAACACCATGAAAACAGCCCCTGAAGTCACACACAAAACACCCTGAAAACAGCCCCTGAATTCACGCATTCAGCTCATGGAAATAGCCCCTAAAATTACGCACAAAACACCCTGAAAATAGCCTCTGAACTTACGTACAAAACACCCTGAAAACAGCCCCTGAAGTCACGCACAAAACACTATGAAAATAGCCCCTGAAGTCACGCATTTAGCCCTTGGAAATAGCCCCTGAACTCACACATTCAGCCCCTAAAAACATCCCCTGAACTCACGCATTCAACCCCTGACCTGTACCCCTGAAGTCACGCGTTCAGCCCTTGACCTATACCCCTGAACCACACTAAACAACCCTAAAAATTACCCCTGAAGCCACCGAATCAGCCCTTGAAAATTACCCCTAAAGCTACCGAAACACCCCCTGAAACACAGCCCCTGAAGCCACCGAAACTGCCCTTGAAAATTACCCATGAAGCCACCAAAACTGCCTCTGAAAATTACCCCAGTAACCACCGAAAATAGCCCGTGCACTGTACCTTATATTACCGAAAAAACAAACCTGAATAGCCCTCATATTACCGCAAAACAGTCCCGAAAAATTACATAACCAGAACATCAAAAATTGCACCCTTG
This sequence comes from Zanthoxylum bungeanum, assembly GCA_019454045.1. NCBI lineage: Eukaryota > Viridiplantae > Streptophyta > Magnoliopsida > Sapindales > Rutaceae > Zanthoxylum > Zanthoxylum bungeanum. Next base: position 195,535 of record SKCR01045130.1, read on the forward strand.
AACCCGTAAAACTATCCAGAAAATCTGCCCATTTATCACCAAAAATTCTGCCCCGAAATATTGCCTAAATACCGCAGAAACAGTGAGCAAACATTAGCCTGAAACAGCGAAGCAACAAAGGAAATATGATAACCAGTAAATCGGAAAAGTTACGGAGCATTAACCCTTCTGACAACAGTGAAACGCACTTCCAAGAGACAACTTAAGAGGTTAGACCTGATGGCACATTTTTTTTATTTATTCTCTTTTATTCTTATTTATTTTCTTATTTTACTTCGCATGAGTATTGTGGATTGGTGTATGATATGACTTTCGGATGGATGGAATATGTGTTCTCTCTTGCGGTATATCGGATGGAAATCTAGACGTAAATTCCTTAGCCGAATCCGAATGGACGGTAGTGCGGTCTGTACTTGGGAAACAACTCCACGTACTACTTGAGAGACACACATATTTTGTTTCATCCAACCTTATGTTTGAGCATGATTTAGTCGTTAGTATGTTATTTATTTTTAAGCATGATTTAGTTATTTTCTTTCGCATTAGGAATTTAATTTACATTTATGTTTAGGTTGTTATTTATTTTTCATGTTTGATAGTTCAATATGCTCATGAGGTTATTGTGTGTTATTGTGTGTTTGCCGTTGTGACGACTTACTTTTAAAGCATGCAAACTTAGATATAGGTTTTACTATTTAGATACAGGCCTTATGTAAACTTAGACGTAGGTTACTCTGGAACATATATGTTGCGTAGATTCGGTTAAGTTATCGTATAAATCCATTCATTACAAGTGGCATAAGTAAAGGACCATTCCGAACCCAATGGTTTGAGGTCTTCCCTTGTGAGGGGTGAGTGCAGTCTTAAATCATTTCCCAGTTCACACTGGGTGGTGACTTCTTTATTCTTCAGTTTAGTCCATCACGGGCTACTCTGTACTCCCGACTAGGCCGCGAGCCTGGAACAGCGTCGTCGATTTCTGTGTCCTACAGTCTGGTGACTCCACTGGGGACAGAGAATCGACCCCGAAATAATGTCTTGTAGTGATTGTGATTTGTGCTTTAGTTAACCATGTCTACCATTAGTTGAAAAAAGGGTTTAATCAAAGGTACCTTTTTAAGGCTAGGTAGTGGTTTGGTGCATTCCTTCATTCACTACCTTTCTATAAGGAAAAGCTGTGAAGGCACCTAGATAATCATGTACTCATAGCTTACTGTGATGGACTAATTTGGAGGACTTGTTGTTTATTCCTATCACCAAGCGATAAGAGCCTAAGAGGCTTGGGTATTTAAGAGAGTTCACTCCACCCTCCCTCTAGGGAATCTACGACTGGAAATCCATTTGATAGTCAGTCACACACCATAACTCATTGGCACGTACCTTAGTGTATAAAAAAGGTGCGCTCACTTGGTCGCTCGGACCCTTGAGTAGGGAGACCTTGTTGTAGGCAATCCTTCGTCGATGAGAGCCTTTGTCTTTACCCCTATAAACCCGCATATGAACCGTAGTTGTATGACCAATAGAAGCCACCCCTTTATGCTTTTGATAAACACATGCATATTATATCTCATGCATCACACGCATCTCATGCATACATGCATCATGTTAACCCATGTGTCTTTAAAGCCATCATAGACATCCGTTGAGTTAGAGATAAAAGAAGACTCGTCAAGAAGAGTTTAGCAAACCTGGATGTCGGGGAAAAAGGAAACTGAGAAACAGAAAACTTTACGGCAAGAATAGAAAGACCATTGGGGGGGCCTCAAAAAAAGAGAAAATAAAAAAAGAGAAAAAAAAAGAAAAAAAATTATTTGTATTTAGTCCTTGATGGTTAGACATAAGTCCAATGATGAAAATATTTGCTTTAGGATGAAACCTTAGGAACGATAAGTACGAGATGTACTCTCATCCAGTACTCTGAGTGGTTGATCTCGACTAGCCTCACGAGCACTTGATTACGTGATCTTAGCACTAGAGGCCTCAATAGTCGGCAAGATGACTAATTAAAGAGATGGCTGATCAGTGAATGACCGTTTGCCTAGATGTCCATCCTGGTTTACTTATACTACGATATATGATATGGTTGGAAATAAAGAAAAAATCTATGAAAATAAAAAGAAAAATAGACCACTTATAATCGATAAGCGTGAAGCTACCCATGAGCAAGTATTAGGACCACTATGAGGAGAAATGCTACCTTAAAGGGTAGGTGTGTCGGAAAAAGAGAAAGAAAGAAAAGAGAAAAGAGAAAAGAAAAAAAAGAAGAAAAAAAAGAAAAAGTTCAAAATGAAAAGAAAGAAAAAAGAGAGACCAAAGAAAAAAAAGAAGAAAACCATATCATGTTAAGTACAAGGAAGTAATCACAGAGTATGATCAAGACATCTAGGTTGGTTTGACCCATTAACCCAATTCTTCGAGACAAAATCATCGAGTTGGCTTACTTAAGGATTAAACTGCGAAAGAGCCTTAGCACACACAATATCAGTTTGGGGCGAGGCCCACATCAGTATCAGTTTAGGGGCGAGGCCCACATCAGTATCAGTTTGGGGGTGAGGCCCACATCAATATCAGTCTGGGGGCGACGCCCACATCAGTATCAGTTTGGGGTTGAGTCCCAGTGTCGAGGCCCAGATCATCAGCAGTTTTGGAACGTCACATCACATGATCTACTCTGGCCGAATGCAAGTAACGAAGAGCAAAAAGCTAAATCAAGTCTGAGGGCGACCAGTCAACCACCCCGCGAATAAGGGATTTATCGAGAACTTGAGCAATGAGATTGAAGGAAACTGAGCAATCACCAAGAGAGAATCGACAGAAAGGAACTATGAGCAAGCCCAGGGGGCGACCAAAGACTTTTGCAGGAAAATGGCACCAAGAAGCACAAGGAAGGCCTAACCCATTGATTTCTATTGATGTCCCAAGATCATTTTAAGCCATGAAATAGAATGAATATAACAAGAAGTATAGCGGAAACACACTTACAAAGATCGATTTTGGATGTGATGCTCAACAAAACTTTTCCTCCAAGTCCTCTTTGAGATTCGGCCAATGTAGTTTGTTGATGAAGAGCTTTTCAAGATCCAAGCTCTTGTGTTTGTTTCCCTAACACCTTTGTTTGATTCTTGATGTGCTAGCAAAAAATGAAAGAAAATCAAATCTTCCTTCACCTATGGAGACTCACAAATTTTGCTTGAGAGAGGGGGAGAGTTTTTTGTGTTTTGTATTTTGTTTCTAAAACAATAATAATGAATTAAAACAATTACCAAAGTTGGTATATGTTTTACAAAAGTCAAAAGCCAAAATTCTGGCTCCAAAAACTCATTAAATGCCCACAACCACCCATATCATGAATAGTGATAGCATGTCACTCATAAAAAGTGACTTTTGACATCTATCACCTTTATATGACAAGTGATGTGACTCGCGATGTGACTTATGGGCCCCACTCGATTCGAAATATGAGTGGGCCCGCAAACACTTCTGGGCTCGATTTCGCTAATTTCGAATTAATGAATTTCCGTCGCGACGTAATTAAATAATTATGCCTAGCGAAATTACTATTTACATCGCTAACGAATTAATTTTAAATTAACTCGTTTGCCCGAATTAAAATCTAATTTTAATTCCGCGTCGAAATCTAATTTCGTTTAATATATCGAATATATTATTTTGTTGATTAATTCCAAATTAATATTTCTCTCTCTTCAAATAGTACTTTATCCAAGATAAAGTTTCTCAGCAATTAATCCCAGATTAATAAAGTTCAAATCAAACGTCATCGGTGAATCTTCGGGAAGCGACCCAAGAGATCTATGGATATGTTGGCAGTAAATACGATCGTCGGACTATCCGAACACGTACGTACCTCGTACTACGTTTTACCGATTTATGAGACAATGTTGGCTTCTAGCAAAGCACCATGCCTACCCAATTCTCCAGAAATATTCTTACTGGAATATACGATCTTTATCAGACGTAGTATACCGTAGTATTGCGTATTGCGATCCAGTATCAGATGTCACGTACAAGGCTTGGGGCTGGAATAGTGTCTGCCCCGTACGAAGCACATATCGGATATCAAACAACTAGTCTCTTTGAATTGGATAATCATGACCTTGTCATATTATCCCGATGGTTGCAACACTATAGAGAACCAGTTCTGAATCCCTGCGTGATCATCATCTTCATATTTCTGAAGTGATACTTCCGTCTTGACATCACATCTAATACACTACGATTCCCAATAAACCCAACAGAGGCGTACACAGAACCTGTTAAAGCCCTTGACGACCAAAACCAAAGTTTACCGATTGTCGTAAGTACTAACGATGCAAGTCTCAGGTTAAGACCAAATACACCTACCCTGAAGCGGACTCCCATAGACACATATACATACTACCAATGGGATTTCGCGGGGTCTATCCAGAGCGAAGCTGTTTTCCGTACCATCGGAAAAACACAACCTCCTATCGCACTTGCATAAGTATCATATACTTAAAAATATGAGAACTATGCCGTTATGCCCTCACAACGCGCACAAGTGAAATACTAGTCTATTCCGTATTATCGATGTCCAGTCTCAATAATACTACAACTAGAGATATATTTAATGATTAAACCTTTATGGATTGATACTGTCTCATATCATCTCAATCCGGAACTAATCACATGGACTTTTACCATTTATATATATCAAAGTAAATGAATCATAAAACGGGTAAAGGCAATTTCATTACTACATAGTTAATTTTGTACAAAAACACAATGTCTTTACAAACATTGACGCTATGGGTCATAACTGTCCAACAATGCATACATATCACATACATGCAATTTTGTATTCGCAGGTTTGTAGCCGCAAATACCATCTCATCAAGTAACAGTTCAAAAATGAGCCACCTCTCACCAAATAACGGTTCAAAAATGAACCACATCTCATCAAGCGACGGTTCAAAAATAGGCCACCTCCATCAAGTAACGGTTCAAAAATGAGCCATATTCTCACACAGCACGGTTCGAAAATGGACCACTACCACATTAGATGCCGAAAATGGCACTCCAAAATGGTACACAGTTCGAAAATGGATAACTATCACTTCAGATGCCGAAAATGGCACTCCAAAATGGAGCACACACAATAGATGCTGAAAATGGCGCTCCAAAATGGAGCACACACAACAGATGCTGAAAATGGCGCTCCAAAATGGGGCACACATAACAGATGCCGAAAACGGCGCTCCAAAATGGAGCACACACAACAGATGCCGAAAATGGCGCTCCAAAATGGGGCACACACAACAGATGCCGAAAATGGCGCTCCAAAATGGAACACACACAACAGATGCCGAAAATGGCGCTACAAAATGGAGCATACACAACAGATTCCGAAAATGGCGCTCCAAAATAGGATACACATAATAGATGTCGAAAATAGTGCTCCAAAATGGAGTACACACAACAGATGCCGAAAATGGCGCTCCAAAAATGGAGCACAGTTCGAAAATGGACCACCAGATCAACTCAGTTCGAAGCAGCAGGCAAGTCAGGTGGCAGCTGACGAGCCAGGTAAGTAGAAATGCATTGTATAACTTTAATAGGATTATCATTGTCACACACTGCACAAGTCCCATCAAAGTGGGGGCGTCTGTAGGCACTACATTTTTACATATAAGTCCCGATGATGAGTCTCACATGGAGACACTACCCTTTAAGTTGCGGAAGTCGCGGGAAATGGACGTCGGAATGGGAGATTCAAAAATTGACATCTTGTTGGATTTAATTCGCTTGTTTGGCTTCGGGTTTGCTTGTTGGACCTTTGTTTTAATACACAACCATACATCAAACCCACCAAAATAAGCCAAAGCCCAAGCCCAAGAGACCAAACCCCACGCCCAAAGCCTTCCCAAAATAACCAAATCACACATTAAACACATGCTAAAATCAAGACAAATCACCTTCCCTAATTAAAAGATACAAATAAAATATCATCAAACACCTTCCTAATTCAATTAAATCATATCCCTAATCAAAAGAGAAAAAATCAAATCAAATCAAATCAAATCACATCCATAATTAAAAGATTTTTCCTTATCACACACTAATTAAAAATATCCCCCCCATAATTACACAAATCCTTTCCCTATTGGCATGAGGATTACCCCAACCTTTGCCTATAAAAAGAAGCCTAAACCCAACCTTGAAACCCTTAGCTCATTCATGCAAATCATCCCGTAATAACAACAAGCATTCACGCCCAAGCACTCTAAAAAATCCCTCTTCATTGGCGCCAAACTACCCCCAACAAACACCCTGAAAACATCCCTCAATCTTACGCACGAAACCCCTCACAAACAGCCTTCAATTCAATCACAAAACGCCTCACAAACAGCCCTCAATCTCACGCACAAAAAACCCTAAAAACATGCCCCTGAAGTCACATACAAAACACCCTGAAAACAGCCCCTAAAGTCACGCATTCAGCCCCTGAACTCACGCACAAAACACATTGAAAACAGCCCCTGAAGTCAAGCACAAAACACCCTGAAAATAGCCCCTGAAGTCACGCATTCAGCCCCTGGAAATAGGCCATGAACTCACGCATTCAGCCACTGACCTGTACCCCTGAAGTCACGTAATCAGCCTCTGACCTGTACCCCTGAAGTCACGTAATCAGCCTCTGACCTGTACCCCTGAACCGCACCAAACAACCCCTGAAAATTACCCATGAAGCCACCGAATCAGCCCCTAAAAATTACCCCTGAAGCCACAGAAACACCCCTGAAACACAGCCTCTGAAGCCACCAAAACTGCCTCTGAAAATTACCCATGAAGCCACCGAAACTTCCTCTGAAAATTACCCAAGTAACCACCAAAAATAGCCCATGTACTGCACGTTATATCACGGAAAAAACACCTCTTAATAGCCCTCACATTACCGTAAAACAGTCCCGAAAAACTGCATAACCAGAACATCAAAAACTACACTCTTGAACCCGCAAAACTGTCCAGAAAATTTGCCTATTTATCACCAAAAATTCTACCTCGAAACACTGCCTGAATACCGCAGAAACAGTGAGCAAACAGTAGCCCGAAACAGCTTCGCAAGGAATGAAATCTGAAAACCAGTAAATCGAAAGTTACGGAGCATCAATCCTTCTGACAACCGTGAAACGCACTTCCAAGAGACAACTTAAGAGGTTAGACCTGATGGAACCTTTTTTTTTTTTATTTATTCTCCTTTGTTCTCCTTTATTTTCTTATTTTACTTCGCATGAGTATTGTCGATTGGTGTATGATATGACTTTCGAATGAATGGAATAAGTGTTCTCGTTTGCGGTATATCTAATGGAAACCCAGACGTAAATTTCGTAGACGAATCTGAATTGACAGTAGTGCGGTCTGTACTTGGGAAACAACTCCACGTACTACTTGAGAGACACACATATTTTGTTTCATCCAACCTTATGTTTGAGCATGATTTAGTCGTTAGTATGTTATTTATTTTTAAGCATGATTTAGTTATTTTCTTTCTGTAGGAAACAGAAATTGGCGACACTGTTCTAGGTTCGTGGCCTAATTGGGATTACGAAAAAGCCCGCGGGGGAACTAAACCGTAGAAATAACATGGAATCGCCACTTGGTGTGAACCGGGAAAATGATTTAAGGCCGTACTCACCCCTCGCAAGGGAAGACCTCAAACCGTTGGGTTCTGAATGGTCCCTTACTTATGCCACTTGCAATGATATGATTTGTGCAATAAAATAACAGATTCTACGCAACATATATATGCTCAAGAGTAACTTAGATCTAGTTCGTATTCATCAGAGTAAATCCTATGTCTAAGTTCCCATGCTTTAAAATAAGTCATTATAACGGCAAGCATACAATATCACACAACGAGCATGTTAAATCATCCAACACAACGAATATATGAATAATCACGTAATCGTAAACATAAACTAAATTCATAATGCGAAAATAAATAACTAAATAATGTATAGAAAAATAACATAATCATACTTAAAAAATAAATTACATACTAGACTAAATAATGCTTAAAGAATAAATAACATACTAGCAACCTAATCATGCTCGAATACAAGGTTGGATGAAGCGAAACATGTGTGTCTCTCAAGCGGTATATGGCATTGTATCTCGAGTACAGACCGCACTACTGTTCATTCGGATTCGGCTACGGAATTTACGTCCAGGTTTCCATCCGATATACCACAAGAGAGAACACATATTCCGTTCATCCGGAAATCACATCATGCATCAATCCATAATACTCATATGCAATAAAGTATTAAAATAAATGAAGATGAAAAATAATAAATAAAGAAGGTGCCCTCAGGTCTAACCTTTTTTGTCGTCTCTCGAAAGTGCGTTACACGGCCGTTGGAAGGGTTGATGCTCCGCAACTCTTCCGGTTCACTAGTTCAATATTTTTCCTCGCTGTTTCACTGTTTGGCTGATGTTTTCACTCTATTTCGCTGCTGTTTTCACTGTGTTTTCTGGTCATTATTTTAAGGTAATCTAGGCCACTGTTTTTGCGATTTTTGGAGGGCTTGGGATTGCAGTTTTGTCACTATTTTGGGGCAGTTTTTGATGCAGTTTTGGGGTGAATTCTGGGCTATTTTAGGGGCTGTTTATGCGGCAAAACTGGGTAGTGTAGTGAGTGTAATTTTCGTGCAGTTTGGGTGGTGCAATGGGTGCAGTTTGCGGCTGTGAAAGGCAGTGAGGGGTGCGACTATTCTTGGGTGTACAGGGAGAGGTTTATGCGTGCAGCGAGAGCTGTGTTATGTGGCTATTTTTGAGTGTGCAGGGAGAGGTTTATGCGTGCAGTGAGGGCTATGTTATGCGGCTGTGAAAGGCAGTGAGGGGTGCGGCAATGCAAGGGTCTTTGTTTGTGCTTTGGGCGTGAATAAGCTTTGATGTTTCTTGTATGAATATGCGTGAATGCTAGGGGCAGATTTGTGAGGGGATTAGAGTTTCTTTCTTCTGTTTGTGTTTTTTCCGTGAGAATCTAGTTAGGGTCTTAGATGTATGGTGAATGCCTCTTTTTATAGGCAAAGGGATGAGGGCTATCCTTATTTGAAAAGGAAATGATTTGTGTAATTATTGGAGATATTTTTAATTATTATGTGATAAGGAAAAATCTTTTAATTGGGGAAGTGATTTGATTTAATTTGATTTTTTCTCTTTTAGTTAGGGATATGGTTTGATTTAATTAGGAAAGTGATCAATAGGATTTCTTTAATTTAGGAAGGGGATTTGGCTTGATTTATGCATGTGTTTAATGTGTTATTTTATTATTTAGGAAGGCTATGGGTGTGTGGCTTGCTCTTGTTTGGGCGTGTGGGCTTGGTCCATTTAGTGGGCTTGGTATGTGGCTTAGTGGTGTGCGGGCTTGGTGTGTGTCTTGCGGGGTTTTGGGCTAAGGATGTGTTTTGAAACAGAGGTCCAGCAAGCGAACCCGAAGCTAATCCAGCGAATAAAATACAACAATAAGTCAATTCTTGACTCTTCCATTCCGACGTCCGTTTCCCGCGGCTTCCACAATTAAAGAGGTAGTGTCTCCAGACGAGACTCATCATTAAGACTTATATGCAAAAATATAGTGCCTACAGTCGCCCCCATTTTGACAGGACTTGTACAGTGTGTGACAATGAAAATCCTATCAAAGTTTGTGCAATGCATTTTTACTTACCTGGCTCGCTAGCTGCCACTTGACTTGCATGTTGTGTTGAGTTGAGTTGATTTTATTACGCCATACCCGGCGTGCTAAACCCCATACCCGAGGTGTTGCGGTTGCGTCTCCATACCCAGAGTGTCGCAGTAATATCTCCATACCAGAAGTGCCGTACCTGGCATGCTAAACCCCATACCCTAGGTGTCGCGGTTGCGTCTCCATACCTAGAGTGTCGCAGTAATATCTCCATACCCGGAGTGCCGTACCTGGCAAGCTAAACCCCATACCCGAGGCATCGCGGTTGAGTCTCCATACCTAGATTGTCGCTGTGATATCTTCATACCCAGAGTACCGTAACTGGCATGCTAAACCCCATACCCGAGGCGTCGCGGTTGCGTCTCCATACCTAGAGTGTCGCAGTAATATCTCTATACCCAGAGTGCCGTACCTGGCATGCTAAAGGTATCGCGGTTGCGTCTCCATTCCTAGAGTGTTGCAGTAATATCTCCATACTCGGAGTGCCATACCTGACAAGGTAAACCCCATACCGGAGGTGTCGCGGTTGCGTCTCCATACCTAGAGTGTCGTAGTAATATCTCCATACCTGGAGTGCCGTACCTGGCAAGCTAAACCCCATACCCGAGGTGTCGCTGTTGTGTCTCCATACCCGGAGTTTCGCAGTGCTATCTCCATATCCGGAGTGCTGTACCTGGTAAGCTAAACCCCAAACCTGAGGTGTCATACCCGGCAAAACAGATACTGTGTCTCCATACCCGGAGTGCCATACCCGATAAAAATGATACTGTGTCTCCATATCCGGAGTGCCATACCCGGCAAGACTGATACTGATAATGATGTGGGCCTCGCCCCCAGAGTGCTATACTCGGTAAGACTGCTACTGATGCTGATGTGGGCCTCACCCCCAGAGTGCCATATCTGGAAGACTGATACTAATGATGATGTGGGCCTCGCCCCCAGAGTGCCATACCCGACAAGACTGCTACTGATGATGATGTGGGACTCACCCCTATAGTGCCATACCCGACATGACTGATACTAGTGATGCAACGATTCATTTCAACATATCACTATCTTTCACGAGATAAACCTGATAGCTAAACATATTTTTATCCTCAACGAATGCTTCGCTTAGAAACCTGAGAACCTTCAAACTACTTGATACACTCAATTCCGATCGTCTGAATACGTGATCTGAACTAGACTCATAGTGTGTGTGTGCCAAGGCTCTTTCACAGCTTAATCCTTAAGTAAGCCAACTCGATGATTTTGTCTCGGAGAATTGGATCAGTGGGTCAAACCAACCTAGATGTCTTAATCACCCTCTGTGAATACTTCGTCATACTCAATATGATATGGTCTTCTTTTTTTTTTTCTTGTTTCTTTCTTTTTATTCTTTTTCTTTTTTTTTTTCTCTTTTCGTTCTTTTTTCTTTCTTTGACACACCTACCCTTTAAGGTAGCATTTCTCCTCATGGTGGTCCTAATAATAGCCCATGGGTAGCTTCACGCTTATCGGTTATAGGCGATCTATTTTTTCTTTTCTTTTAATTGCAGAGACTTTTTCTTTGTTTCCTACCATATTATATATCATAGCATAAGTAAACCAGGATGGACATCCAGACAAACGGTCATTCACTGTTCCACCATCTCTTCAACTAGTCATTTCGTCAACTACTCAAGCTTCCACTGCTAGGATCCCATAATCAAGTGCTCGCGAGTCTAGGAGAGATCAACCACTCAGAATACCGGATGAGAGCACATATCGCACTTCCTGTTTCTAAGGTTTCACCCTACAGCAAACAATATCATCACCGGACATATGCCTAACTATCAAAGACTTCTCTCTCTCTCTCTCACTTTTTTTTCAAATCACTCCATAAAATTCTTCCTTTCTATTACTGATAATGTGGGCTTCGCCCCCTAGGATCCATTCCTGAAACTCATGCTGATATGGGCCTCAACCATGGGATTCCTTCCCAAAACTAACATCAATATGGGCTTCAACCCTGGGATTACTACCCGAATCTGATACTGTGCTTTTGCTGTTTCTGATTGGCTTGTCTTTGCCGATTTCTCTTTTTCTTCTTTAAAACCTGTGAATACAAAACAAAACAAACACAAAAAGAATGGAAAATACGTTACGTGTGTGCATGCATGCATGAGTTTCCTATCTCGTCGGGTTAGGTCTTCTGCCAATTTTCTTGGTGACTGCTCAGTCTTCTCTTCCTCAGGCAAAGTACTGCTTCAACCTATCCACATTGATCGGCTTTGTGAACTCATTCCCTTCCAAGTCTGACAGTCTCACTGCCCCATTTCCCATTACTTTCTGGACGATGTAGGGTCTGTTGGGTTTCTACTATAGTCCTAAGATCAATTAAAGCAATGAAATCATGTGAATACAATAAAGAAGTATGGCGGAATCATGCTTACAATGATCGGATGTGAGATGCGAAGAACAACAAAACTTTTTGCTCCATGGATGAAGCTCTCGGCCATCCCTCCATTTTGTGCTCCAAGTTGAATCTTCAAGCTCCAAGCTTTGTTTGTAGATTCCATGCTCATAGATGGGTTTACCTATCACCTTTGTATAACCTCTTTAGTGTGCTAGCACCTTGGAAATTTGCCACAAATTTTCCATCTTGGTTTATGAAGGATTCGGCCAAGCCAAATCCAAAGGAAAGAAATGGACAAGTTTCGGCCAAGGGAGAGAGATAAGAGAGTGAGAGTTGTGTTGTATTTTGTTTTCCAAAAAACATATACAAAAGTCATTCAAAATTTTGGTAAAAGCTTTTCCAAAAAGCAAAACCAATTTTGGAGCCAAAATGGCAATAAATGCCTTCCAACAACTCACATCACTCATGAATAATGTCTGGTTGTCAATCACTCAAAGTGACAAGACATCAATCACTTGAATGACTATTGATTTGACGCTTGATGTGACTTATGGGCCCCACTCGATTCGAAATACGAGCGGCCCCGCAAACACTCTCGGGCTCGGGTTCGTTAATTCCGAATTAACGAATTTTCCGTTGCGATGTAATTAAATCAAATTTTATTAAATAATTATCCCTAGCATAATTACTATTCACGTCGCTAACGAATTAATTCTAAATTAGTTCGTTCGCCCGAATTAAAATCTAATTTTAATTCCGCGTCGAAATCCAATTTCGTTTAATATATCGAATATATTATTTTATCGATTAATTCCAAATTAATCGTTCTCTCTCTTTACATAGTATTTTATCATAGATAAAATATCTCCGTAATTAATCCTAGATTAATTTTCTCTCTCTACTGATTAATCCCAGATTAATAAAGTGAGAGATATACGTCATCGGTGAATCTTTGGGAAGCAACCCATGAGATCCCCGGATATATTGGCAGTAAATCCGGTCGTCGGACTATCCGAACACGTACGTACCTAGTAATTACGTTTTTATCGATTTACAAGACAAGGTTGGCTTCTTGTAAAGCACCATGCCTACCTAATTCTCTAGAAATATTCTTAAGGGAATATACGATCTATGTCAGGCGTAGTATACATAGTATTGTGTATGTCGATCCAGTATCGGATGGTCATGTGCTAGGCCTAGGGCTGGGAATGTGTCTACCCCGTACGAAACACATGTCGGATATCTGGTAACTAGTCTCTATAATCGGATAAACATGACCTAGTCATATTATCTCGATAGCTGCAGCATATAAGAGCACCAGTTCCGCATCCTACGTGATCATCATCTCCATATGTCTGAAGTGATACTTCCATCTTGACATCATACCCAATACACTACGATTCTCAATATACCCAGAAGAGGCGTACATAGAACCTGTTATAGCCCTGGACGACCAAAACCAAAGTATATTGATTGTCGCAAGTATTAGCGGTGTAAGTCTCAGGTTAAGACCAAATAGACCTACCCTGAAGCAGACTCCCATAGACACACAGACATACTACCAATGGGATTCCGTTGGGTCTATCCAGAGCGAAGCTGTTTTCCGTACCATTGGTAAAACACAACCTCCTATCACACTTGCATAAGTATCCAATACTTAAATATATGAGAACTATGCCGTTATGCTCCCACAACGCGCACAAGTGCAATACTAGTCTATTCCGTATTATCGATGTCCAGTCTCGATAATACTACGACTAGGGATGTTTAATGATTAAACCTTTATGGATTGATACTGTCTCATATCATCTCAATCTGGAACTAATCATAAGAACTTTTATCATTTATGTATCTTGGTAATCCAATTACAAATGATAAAAGAGCAATTTCCTTTGTCACATAGTTAAATTATACAACAACACCATGATCTGTACAAATAGTGATGCTATGGGTCATAATTGTCCAACAGGGTCCCTCCCAGTTTGTTCTAAACTTTCCTTTCAGGTCTATTGTCGACGGCTTCGACTGCTTAAGCACTAGATCACCCTTTCTGATCTTGGTAGGACGCACCTTCTTGTTGAATGCTCGAGCCAACCTCTTCTGATAAATTTGCATGTGGTGCAATGACTTCATCCTCTTCTCATCCATCAATGCTAAACTTTCAAACCTCTAAGAGGCCCATTATCGTTCTGGCAACTCTGCTTCCACTAGTACCCGCATGGATTGTTTCTTAACTTCCAATGGCAGTACTGCTTCCATTCCATAGACCAAGGAGTAAGGCGTGGCTCCTGTTATCGTGCTCACAGACATTCTGTACCCCCACAAGGCATACGGTAGCTTATCAGCCCAATCTTTGTAATTCTCAGTCATCTTGGCTAAAATCGTCTTTATGGTCTTGTTGGCTGCATCGACTGACCCATTAGCTTGGGCCTGTAAAGTGAGGACTTGTGATGGCCTATTCCATACTTCTGTAGCATCACCTTTGTCTATCCCTGAATCTGGACTCCATTGTCCGTGACCACGTGGTGCGGCATACCATACCGACAGATGAGATTCCGAGCTATGAACTTCGCCATCTGCTTGGCTGTAACATTGCGGAATGATTCGACTTCCACCCATTTCAAGAAGTAGTCTACTGTCCATACTATGAATCGATGTCCATACGATGCATTCGGTCGAATCTCTCCGATCATATCAATCCCCCATGTTGAGAAAGGCTACGGCTCTGACAGCCCATACAACTCTATGTGCGGTAAATGATTCAAATTACCGTGCGCTTGACAATCATAACAGTGGTTTACCAGCATCGTGCAGTCAGCTTCCATGGTTGACCAGAAAAAGCCTTGTCTTACTATCTTATGAGACAAATTTAACCCATTCATATGTGGTCCACATACACCAGTATGTACTTCTTCCATTACCTTCTGAGCCTCTTCTCTTCTCAAACACTTCAGTTGAATACCATTTGCTTGCCTCTTGTACAGTTCTCATTTCAAACTTACATATTGAGAAGCCAACTTCTGAATGGCTATTCTATCATTTCTACTCGCTTCCTCCGGGAGTTCCCCATGTTCTAAGTACCGCTGGATATCATGATACCAAGGTTTTCCATCATTGACCTCTATTTCCAAGGTTCTCTCTATATCATAAATAGGTTTACTCGCTGTTGTCAACACCAGTGGTCTCATCACCAATTTCTCTGAATTTCCCAAAGTTGCGGCTAATGTTGCCAATGCGTTTGCCATTTGATTCTTTTCTTACAGCAAGTGTTGGAATTTGTAGTCAGGGATAACCTGTGCCAGATTTCTGAGGTAGAACAAGTAAGGCTTCAACCGTTCTTCTTTTAACTCTCATTCTCATTACATTTGTCGGATTACCAACATTGAGTCTCCGTAAACATCGACATTCTTAGCTCTCAAAGCTATTAATGCAGACAACCCGAATGCACATACTTCATACTCGGCCATGATGTTAGTCACTCCAAATGTCAACCTCTTGGCCATAGGTAGGGTTTCTCCATCGGGGGTTACTATTACAATTCCAATTCCGGCTCATTTACAGTTCACTACTCCGTCGAAATACATCTTCCACCCTTGGACTACTATAGCTTGGATTTCCTCATCGGGGAACTCAAACTTGTACTGATCCCCTTCAACGGGTTGCAACGCCAGGAACTCTGCCACGGCTTGCCCTTTGATCACCTTAGAAGTAAGGTACTTGATATCAAACTCCATCAGCAACACTAACCATTTGCCCAACTTTCCAACTAGCGAGGCACTGAATGCAGGTATTTCAAAGGATTCTCCTTTGCTACCACTTGGATCTTGTAGGATTGGAAGTAATGGCGTAATTTCCTGGACGCCCATACTACTGCCAAACCGATCTTCTCCACTTCCTGAAAGCGGGCTTCATACGGAAGAAACTTCTTACTAAGCTAATAGACATCATGCTCTACTTCTGTCTCATCTGCTTGTACCATCATCGCCCCCAATGCTTCAGGTTTAATAGCCAAATAAAGTACCAATGGTCTACCCTGTCTCGGAGGTTTCAAAACTGGAGGCTTTACCAAATATTCTCTGATCTTGTCAAATTCTTCATCACACTGTTCATTCCACTTCACCGGCTGGTCTTTCCTCAACAGTTTGAAGATAGGCTCACACACTGACGTCAACTTGGCAATAAACCGACTGATGTACTGGATTTTCCCAAGGAATGCTCTAACTTCTTTTTCCGTCTGCGGTTTCGGGGTCCACTTCTATTCCTCTCATTCCCATTGTATGGCCAAGCAACTTCCCGGATGTTACTCCGAACACACACTTCTTAGGATTCAGCCGCAGGTCGTATTTGTCGACTCAATCAAAGAACTTCTCCAATGCTTCTATATGCCCGTCTCTCGTCTCTGACTTGACCATCATGTCATCCACGTACACCTCAATCTTCTTATGCATTTGGTCGTGAAATAAAGTAGTGGCCATCCGCTGGTAGGTGGCTCCGGCATTCTTAAGCCCAAATGGCATCACCTTGTAGCAATAAGTGCCCCATTCCATGACAAAGACAGTCTTATGCTTATCTTCTTCAGCCATAAGAACCTGATTGTATCCCGAGAACCCATCCGTGAATGAGTACATCGCGGATAGAGCTGCACTATCAACAAGTACATCTATATGAGGCAAAGGGAAATCATCCTTCGGGCAAGCCTTGTTAAGGTCTCTGTAATCCACACACATTCTAAAATTGCCATCCTTCTTCGGCACAGGCAGAATATTTGCCAACCACTCAGGATATTTTACCACTTCTAGGAATCCTACATCTATTTGCTTCTTAACTTCTTCTCTGACTTTCTCGGCCCACTCAGGTCTCATCCTTCGGAGCTTCTGTTTCATTGGCTTCTTATTCGGATAAGTCGGTATCACATGCTGGGTAATACTTCTATTTACCCCGGGCATGTCCTCATAAGACCAAGCGAACACTTTGGCATATTTTACCAACACCTCTTCTAAATTCTTCAGCTCTTCGGTGGTAACTTCGCTCACAATTAAGACTCATTGGGGCTTTTGTTGGACAGTTATGACCTATAACGTCACTGTTTGTAAAAGACATTGTGTTTTTGTACAAAATTAACTACGTAGTAATGAAATTGCCTTTTATCATTTTGTAATTTATTTACTATGATATATAAATGGTAAAAGTCCATATGATTAGTTCCGGATTGAGATGATATGAGACAGTATCAATCCATAAAGGTTTAATCATTAAATATCCCTAGTCGTAGAATTATCGTGATTGGACATCGATAATACGAAATAGACTAGTATTGCACTTGTGCGCGTTGTGAGGGCATAATGGCATAGTTCTCATATATCTAAGCATTGGATACTTATGCAAGTGCGATCGGAGGTTGTGTTTTACAGATGGTACGAAAAATAGCTTCGCTCTAGATAGACCCCACGGAATCCCATTGGTAGTATGTATATGTGTCTGTGGGAGTCCGCTTCAGGGTAGGTGTATTTGGTCTTAACCTGAGACTTGCATCGCTAGTACTTGCGACAATTGGTAAACTTTGGTTTTGGTCATCCAGGGCTTTAAGAGGTTCTGTCTACGCCTCTTCTAGGTTTATTGCGAATCGTAGTATATTGGCTGTGATGTCAAGACGGAAGTATCACTTAGACATATGGAGATGATGATCACGCAGGGATTCAGAACTGGTTCTCTATTGTGTTGCAACCATCGGGATAATATGACAAGGTCATGATTATCCGATTCAAAGAGACTAGTTGCTAGATATCCGATATGTGCTTCGTACGGGGCAGGCACTATTCCAGCCCCAGGCCTTGCACGTGACATCAGATACTGGATTGAAATACACAATACTAAGGTATACTACGCCTGATAAAGATCTTATATTCCAGTAAGAATATCTCTGGAGAATTGGGTAGACATGACGCTTTGCTAGAAACCAACATTGTCTCGTAAGTCGGTAAAAATGTAGTACGAGGTACGTACGTGTTCGAATAGTCTGACGATCGGATTTACTGCCAACATATCCAGGGATCTCTTGGGTCGCTTCCCGAAGATTCACTAATGATGTATGATTCGAACTTAATTAATCTGGGATTAATTACGGAGAGACTTTATCTTGGATAAAGTACTATTTGAAGAGAGAGAGATTAATTTGGAATTAATCATTAAAATAATATATTCGATATATTATTCGGAATTAGATTTCGACGTGGAATTAAAATTAGATTTTAATTCGGGCAAATGATTTAATTTGGAATTAATTCGTTAGCGACATGAATAACAATTTTGCTAGGCATAATTATTTAATTAAATTCAATTTAAATTACGTCACGACGGAAGTTCGTTAATTCGAAATTAGCGAACCCGAGCCTGAGAGTGTTTACGGGCCCACTCGCATTTGGAATCGAGTGGGGCTCACTTGCATTTGGAATCGAGTGGGGCCCACTTTTCACTTTAGTTTGATGGGTTTTTTGGTGGGTGAAGAGTGAAAGACACTCCAAATAAAAAAAGATGAAAGACATGTTGACATATACCTAAACTAACTTTTGGTATATGATTTATTAATTATTTTTGAAACAAATATATTGATTTTTGAAATCAAATACACATAGTCTCTTCTCTCTCCCCATTGCTGAAACCTGAACAGTTTTTGGGCTCTCCATTTTCTTCATTTCTTAACCAAATTTATGAAGGAAAAATGTGAAGTTTTTGTTGTAAAAATTCACTAAGGGCTAGCACTCTTCAAGGATCATGAAGAGGTGATAGGGAAACCTATTCAAGGGCTTGGAAAAATCAAATTAAAGCTTGGAGCTTCTACTTTGTCTTGGCCGAATCTTGGAGCACCTTGGAGGAGTTCATTTTGTTGTTTGACGCATCCAAATCCGTTTATGTAAGTGTGTTTCCGCCTCACTTCTTCATTATTCATTCACATTTCTTTGTTTATTATGATCTTTGGACTAATCATAGAAACCAACAATGATATCATTGAGCCTAAAATGAGCATGAAATGTATTAGGGTAAAATTTGGGGAAAATCAATGTGTGCATGATTTGATTAAATTGAATGGTTGAGTATGCTTGTATGTTCATGTAATGAGTTTGAATTGGATCAATTTCAACAAATTATGATTGGATCAAAATTTGTCCCACCATTAGGCTTGGTCGAATGTGTATGTAACCCTAGGCTCTTGGAAAATTTTGTTTTGATGATCATTGGATGACTTAAAATGAATGGAAATGTCGATTTGTAATTCGATCGGATTGAAAAACAAAATCGGACTATAAACCTTACCTTGGCCGAGAGCTATATGGCATGTATGGACTTGATTTTTTGACTCAATAATATTGGACATTAATTGAACAAATGGATACATAATTAATTGGTAATTATATTTTGGAAATATTAATTTGGGTAATTAATTGATGTATTACACTTTAATTAATTACGTTATAAAATTTGGAATTTTAAAATTTGGTTAATGGGCTTAATTTTGAATTGGGCTTGAAATTATTATATTTGGGCATAATGGGCTTGGTTGGGCCAAGTTGGTTTAGGCCAATTGGATTGGATCCAAATTGGGCCTAAATTATTCCATTAAGTCCAAATGTAATAAATGGGCTTTAAAGTTTAATTGGGCCTTATGGGCTTTATATTGGTTTTATGGCAAATGAGGGTGATTCCTAACTTGGGCTTGGTAATTGGGTTTGACTCATATTGACCAAACCCATGCCTTATGAAATCAATTGAAAGCCCATCGGACTTTAATTAAACGAACATTGGATGTTAGTTTGAGACCCATTACGATTAGATTTGGAATCTAAGTCGTTAAAGCGCATTAAAAGTGAAATTATTTAATTTGGAATTAATTAAATGAATTAGTATTGAATACGACTTAAATTAGATTTAACGAGTTGTTAGCATACTTTAAGTACTTATTCTCAAACGAGTTGGACTCGCGCAAAATCAAATCGTTGTTTGAACATTGGATGGTCACATAATTAAAGACTAATTAATTGGATTAGATTGGTTGAAATGCATGCTATGAATGAATATATGGATGTGTTGAATGAATAGCGTATATCGGATGGATATTAGAAGGGAAAAGGGCGATTTTAGAAATTATTGTAAATTTGGAATGTATAAATTGGACCTGCGTGTCCAACCTTATCTGTCATTATTTCTTTGTATTCTATTCTCACCCAATTCCCCTCAATGTTAATGAGGTTTCTATTATTGTATTATGTAAATGGGTAGAAGTAGAATAGTGCTAGCTAGGGAGAGGAAATGGAGCGATTTGTTCTAGGAACAATCTGTTTAAATATCCATCTGCATATCGTTATTAATTTATTTTTCGCGCCTTATGATGTTTTAGAAGCATGCTTAAGGGTGCATGATGAGACCTTAACAAAGATAATAAATTGGTTGCCAATTTACGTGAAAAAACCTCAAATAATATTAAGCGTTTTTCCTTCCGTTGATTGATTCTTACTCAAGATCCAAAGTTGGCATTGGTTTGTTGGCCAAAGTCAAGATCTTTGTCAATTGCGGATGTGTTGGAATCATGAGAGTTTTGTTCCATATCGGTGTCTTGTCCAAGTCATGATTTGTTGGCCAAAGTCAAGATCACTTCTTGTCCATCGACATTGATTACGAAACTTTCCATGTCAATGGGTTCCGCATTGTGCCAAAGCCAAGGCTTAGTTGATTCAGAGGAAAAAAGGTTAGGAAAATATATTGCATATATTGGCATATATATTGTATATATGTTTCGGACTTGGATGTCCACCTACCGGATCTAGGAATTGGATGAGATCCAATTGATCTTCGAGATCTACCTAGTTAAATATCATACAGCTTGTTGGCCAAAGTCAAGGTTGTGTGTTACTTAACGGGATCCTAGCCCACTAGGAAACTGGGTTTCCCGAGTACTCGACAGAGGGATAGAGGCTTGCCGAAAAATAGTGGGAGACTAGTATTGAATTTGCAATTTCATTCAGATACTTAGCTTTACGCGCTTTCAAATTATTTCGTCAAAATTATTTTATTAGTTGGACTAATACAATGTTATTTTCTTATAACAGTTAGACTGTACCCAAATATCGTTGACTAGATAGTTGGACTATCGTAGTCAAGATGACAGGAAAGGGAAATGTCCGAGACATTATCATGGACGAAATTGTCTTTAAGGGCACGAACTTTACCGATTGGGAAATGAATCTAAGGATAGTCCTTGAAGCTGAGAGGCTGTTATACACCATACAGACACCTCTTGGGCCTAAGCCCACACCTGATCAGTTACTTGAGCTGGAGCTTTGGAAGACTCACAGCGATGATTGTGATACTGCTCAGTCTATTATGCTTGCTTCTATGACTCAGCAATTCCATCGATAGAACATGGACTTGGATCCCTATAACATGTTGGCGAGGTTGCAAGATCTTTACCGATCTAACAAAAGGTCACAGAGATATGAGTTAGTAAAGAAGCTCTTCCGTTCACGTATGTCAGAAGGCATGTCTTTTGAGTCCCATGTGGCACATATGATTGCTGACATAGATGAGCTGGCTCAGATGGGGATAGTCTTGGAGGCTGAGATTACCGTAGATATGATCTTGCAATCTCTCCCCGACACTTGGAGACAATTCATCATAAACTATAATTTGATGAACACTGATGATACTCTTGAAAAGTTGTTGTCAATTCTCAACGAAGCTGAGAAGGAGCTACTTAAAGGCAATAAGAGCGAGGCGCACTTTGCTTCTACATCTCAGACACCGAGGGCTGGGCCCAATACGACTGGAGGTGTGAAGAAGAAGAAGCATAAAAGAAAGGGCGAAGCCAAATCGTCAACGGCTTCTGGGAAGCCTAAGGATAAATCTCAGGATGTCTGCCTTCAGTGTGGCAAGCGGGGTCACTGGAAGCGTGACTGCCACGAGTACAAGGCGCTCCAGAAGGAGATTAAAGCGGGCAAGGCACCGGCTTCAGGGATGTTTGTTATTGAAATAAACATGACTACTTATAGTTTTAAAAATTGGATTTTTGATTCTGGTTGTGGTACTCACATATGTACTGATGTGCAGGATCTGCAGATTAGCAGGAGACTGACCTCATGGGAGATTGATCTACGCGTCGGAAATGGGGCACCAGTCTCCGTTTTGGCCGTTGGCACTTTTGTTTTAGAACTGCCATCGGGGCATGTACTTGAACTAAATGACTGTTATTATGTACCTAGTTTGACTAGGAATATTATTTCTGTATCTATGTTAACCCAATGTGGGTATACTTTTGTATTCAGGAACACTGGGTGTTATGTGTATAAAAATGATGTAGAAATTTGCACTGCTGTTGCAAATAATGGTCTTTATATTTTGAATATAACTCAATCTCAAAGATATAATATAACAAACAAAAGGCTTAAAATGAGTAATAAAGATGAAACTTATATGTGGCACTGTCGTCTGGGACACATAAACAAGACTCACATATCCACACTTTCGAAGAGTGGGTACTTGGACGGATTTGATCCACATTCATATGACGTCTTCGAATCTTACTTATTAGGCAAAATGCCTAAATCACCTTTTAGAACGCGCCACCGAACTTTTAGCCTTCGTTCATAGTGACGTATGTGGGCCCATGTCTAGCCAGGCTAGAGGAGAATATGATGCTTCGTAACCTTTACGGATGATGCATCGCGTTATGGTTATGTGTATCTTATGAGACACAAATTGGAAAATTTTGAGAAATTCAAAGAGTTTCGACACGAAGTTGAAAAACAGACCGGCAAGAGTATTAAGACATTACGGTCGGACCGTGGTGGCGAATACTTGAGTAATGAGTTTCTAGATTACCTGAAAGAATATGATATTCTTTTACAGTGGACTCCTCCTAGAACACCGCAATTAAACGGTGTGTCTGAACTGAGAAACCGTACTTTGTTGGACATGGTAAGATATATGATTAGTCGCACTGAGCTACCTATTTCCTTCAGTGCTATTCTTATTTTGAATAAGGTTCCGTCAAAGTCTGTTCAACAGACTCTGTATAAGATATGGACAGGAAAGAAACCGGGTTTCTAATTCCTGAAGATTTTGGGATGCTGTACATACGTCAAACATTTGGAAGGTACCAAACTTGAGCCCAAATCGGATAAATACCTATTCGTAGGATATCCTAGGGAAACCAAAGGATATTACTTCTATCACCCACGAGAGAACAAAGTATTTTTTTGCTCTACATGCGGTTTTCCTTGAGAAGGAATTCCTAAATACAGTGGTTAGTGGGAGGAAAGTAGAACTCGATGAAAATCGGAGTGATACTGTTCCTGGCATAGAATCCTCAAAGGAACAAGAACAGTCCATCCGGGATGAGACTGTACCATAATCTTCAATTACACAAGGACCGCGTAGGTCAGAGAGAGTCAGGAAATAACCTGAGAGGTATGAGTTTCTGATCTCACCTCATGTAGATATTAATCTCATTGAGGATAATGAACCAGCTACATATGAGGAAGCGATACAAGATATCGATTCCGCTTTATGGCAAGAGGCCATGAAGTCCGAAATGGATTCCATGTACACCAACCAAGTTTGGACACTGGTTGATGCACCAGAAGGCGTAAAGCCTATTGAATGCAAATGGGTCTTCAAGAAGAAGACTGACATGGATGGCAACGTACAAACGTACAAAGCTAGGCTTGTAGCGAAGGGGTATCGTCAAAGACATGGTGTCGATTATGACGAAACTTTCTCACCCGTTGCCATGATTAAATCCATTCGGATAATGCTTGCTATTGCTGCATATTTCGATTACGAGATATGGCAGATGGACGTTAAAACCGCTTCCTTAACGAAAACCTTTTGGAGGATGTTTATATGCAACAACCTGACGGTTTTATCGTGCCTAGACTTGCAAACAAGGTTTGTAAGTTAAATCAGTCCATTTATGGACTAAAGCAAGCATCGCGGTCATGGAACCAACGTTTTGATGAGATCATAAAATAATATGATTTTATTCAAAACGAAGATGATCCTTGTGTATACAAGAAGGTTAGTGGGAGAGCGCTGACTTTTATTGTCCTTTATGTTGACGATGTATTGCTTATAGGCAATGACATTCCCATGCTAATGTCGGTGAAAGCTTGGCTTTCATTGAAATTCTCCATGAAAGATCTGGGAGAAGCAGCCTTTATTATGGGAATAAAGATCTACCGGGATAGATATAGAAAGCTGCTTGGACTCTCCCAGAGCACGTACATTGACAAAGTGTTGAAGAGATTCAACATGGACCAGTCCAAGAGAGGACTGTTGCCAGTGTCACATGGCGTCTATCTATCTAAGGACATGTGTCATAAAACTCAAGATGAGAGAGATAGCATGAGTCGGATACCATTCGCCTCGGCAGTCAGATCGATCATGTATGCTATGATATATACGCGACCTGATGTCTCCTATGCTTTGAGCATGTGTAGTCGCTATCAGGCCGATCCAGGTGAAGGTCACCGGATGGCGGTTAAGAATATCCTAAAGTATCTTAGACGAACTAAGGATGCTTTCTTAATCTATGGAGATGGAGAAATTGAGGTAACTGGGTATACCGATGCAAGTTTCCAAACCGACAAAGACGATTGCAAGTCACAATCCGGTTACATATTTTGTTTGAATAACGGAGCAGTGAGCTGGAAATCTTCCAAGTAAGAGACTGTTGCCGATTCAACAACAGAAGTGGAGTACATTGCTGCAGCTGAAGCAGGAAAAGAAGCAGTTTGGATCTGAAAATTCCTAATTGGATTAGGAGTAGTTCCGTTAGCAGCTGAGCTCATTCCATTATATTGTGACAATAACGGGGCTATAGCGCAGGCTAAGGAACCGCGATCTCATCAATGATCTAAGCATGTTCTTCAACGTTTCCATCTGATACGTGAGATCATACATGGTGGCGATTTGAAGGTCGAGAAGGTTGCATCAAATGACAACATGGCAGATCCGCTGATGAAAGTAATTCCTCAGCAAAAGTTTGAGCGACATGTACATAGTTCAGGTATTAGATGCTTGAGTGACTGGCTATAGGCCAAGTGGGAGATTGTTGGACAGTTATGACCCATAGCGTCACTGTTTGTAAAAGAAATTATGTTTTTGTACAAAATTAACTATGCAGTAATGAAATTGCCTTTTACCGTTTCTGTAATTTATTTACTATGATATATAAATGGTAAAAGTCCATATGATTAGTTCCGGATTGAGATGATATGAGACAGTATCAATCCATAAAGGTTTAATCATTAAATATCCCTAGTCGTAGTATTATCGAGACTGGACATCGATAATGCGGAATAGACTAGTATTGCACTTGTGCGCATTGTGAGGGCATAACAACATAGTTCTCATATATCTAAGTATTAGATACTTATGCAAGTGCGATAGGAGGTTGTGTTTTACCGATGGTACAGAAAACAGCTTCGTTTTGGATAGACCCCGCAGAATCCTATTGGTAGTATGTATATGTGTCTATGAGAGTCCACTTCAGGGTAGGTGTATTTGGTCTTAACCTGAGACTTGCATCGCTAGTACTTGCGACAATCAGTAAACTTTGGTTTTGGTCGTCCAGGGCATTAAGAGGTTCTGTGTACGCCTCTTCTGGGTTTATTGAGAATCGTAGTGTATTGGATGTGATGTCAAGACGGAAGTATCACTTCAGACATATGGAGATGATGATCACGCAGGGATTTAGAACTGTTATTGAGTCTCCGTAAATATCGACATTCTTAGCTCTCAAAGCTATTAATGCAGACAACCTGAATGCATATGCTTCATACTCGGCCATGTTGTTAGCCACTCCGAATGTCAACCTCTTGGCCATCGGTAGGGTTTCTCCCTCGAGGGTTACTATTACGATTCCAATTCCGTCTCCTTTACAGTTCACTACTCCGTCGAATACATCTTCCACCCTTAGACTGCTATAGCTTGGATTTCCTCATCGGGGAACTCAAACTTGTACTGATCCCCTTCAACGGGTTGTAACGCTAGGAACTCTGCCATGGCTTGCCCTTTGATCACCTTAGAAGTAAGGTAATCGATATCAAACTCCATCAGCAACACTAACCATATGCCCAACTTTCCAACTAGCGAAGGCACTGAGTGCAGGTATTTCAAAGGAATCTCATTTGCTACCACTTGGATCTTGTAGGATTGGAAGTAATGGCGTAATTTCCTTGACGCCCATACTACTGCCAAACCGATCTTCTCCACTTCCTGATAGCGGGCTTCATACGGAAGCAACTTCTTACTAAGGTAATAGACATCATGCTCTACTCCCGTCTTATCTGTTTGTACCATCATCACCTCCAATGCTTCAGGTTCAATAGCCAAATAAAGTACCAAGGGTCTACCCTGTCTCGGAGGTTTCAAAACCGGAGGCTTCACCAAATATTCTCTGATCTTGTCAAATTCTTCATCACACTGTTCGTTCCACTTCACCGGCTAGTCTTTCCTCAAAAGTTTGAAGATAGGGTCACACACTGACGTCAACTTGGCAATAAACCGACTGATGTACTGGATTTTCCCAAGGAATGCTCTAACTTCTTTTTCCGTCTTCGGTGCTGGCATCACAGAATAGCCTTGATCTTTTCGGGGTCCACTTCTATTCCTCCCATTCCCACTGTATGGCCAAGCAACTTCCCGGATGTTACTCCGAACACATATTTTTTAGGATTCAGCCGTAGGTTGTATTTGTCGACTCATTCAAGGAACTTCTCCAATGCTTCTATATGCCCGTCTCCCGTCTCTGACTTGACCATCATGTCATCCTTGTACACCTCAATCTCCTTATGCATTAGGTCGTGAAATAAAGTAGTGGCCATCCGCTGGTAGGTGGCTCCGACATTCTTAAGCCCAAATGGCATCACCTTGTAGCAATAAGTGCCTTATTCCGTGATAAAGACAGTCTTATGCTTATCTTCTTCAGCCATAAGAACCTGATTATATCCCGAGAACCCATCCGCGAATGAGTACATGGCAGATAGAGCTGCACTATCAACAAGTACATCTATATGAGGCAAAGGGAAATCATCGTTCGGGCAAGCCTTGTTAAGGTCTCTGTAATCTACACACATTCTAACCTTGCCATCCTTCTTCGGCACAGACACAATATTTGCCAACCACTCGGGATATTTTACCACTTCTAGGAATCCTACATCTATTTGCTTCTTAACTTATTCTCTGACCTTCTCGGCCCACTCAGGTCTCATCCTTCGGAGCTTCTGTTTCATTGGCTTCATATTCGGATAAGTCGGTATCGCATGCTGGGTAGTACTTCTGTCTACCTCGGGCATGTCCTCATAAGACCAAGCGAACACTTTGGCATATTTTACCAACACCTCTTCTAAATTCTTTCGCTTTTCGACCGTAACTTCGCTCATAATTAAGACTTCCTTGGGGCTTTTGTTGGACAGTTATGACCCATAGCGTCACTGTTTGTAAAAGACATTGTGTTTTTGTACAAAATTAACTATGTAGTAATGAAATTACCATTTACCGTTTTGTAATTTATTTACTATGATATATAAATGGTAAAAGATCATATGATTAGTTCTGGATTGAGATGATATGAGACAGTATCAATCCATAAAGGTTTAATCATTAAATATCCATAGTCGTAGTATTATCGTGACTGGACATTGATAATACGGAATAGACTAGTATTGCACTTGTGCGCGTTGTGAGGGCATAACGACATAGTTCTCATATATCTAAGTATTGGATACTTATGCAAGTGCGATAGGAGGTTGTGTTTTACCGATGGTACGGAAAACAGCTTCGCTCTGGATAGACCCTGCGGAATCCCATTGGTAGTATGTATATGTGTCTATGGGAGTCCGCTTCAGGGTACGTATATTTGGTTTTAACTTGAGACTTGCATCGCTAGTACTTGCGACAATCGGTAAACTTTGGTTTTAGTCATCCATGGCTTTAATAGGTTCTGTGTACGCCTCTTCTAGGTTTATTGAGAATCATAGTGTATTGGATGTGATGTCAAGACGGAAATATCACTTCAGACATATGGAGATGATGATCACACAGGGATTCAGAACTGGTTCTCTATTGTGTTGTAACCATCGGGATAATATGACAAGGTCATGATTATCTGATTCAAAGAGACTAGTTGCTAGATATCCGATATGTGCTTCGTACGGGGCAGACACTATTTCAGCCCCAGGCCTTGCACGTGACATCAGATACTGGATCGAAATAAACAATACTAAGGTATACTATGCCTGATAAAGATCGTATATTCCAGTAAGAATATTTCTGGAGAATTGGGTAGGCATGGCGTTTTGCTAGAAGCCTTGCTTATCTTGTAAGTCGGTAAAAATGTAATACGAGGTACGTACGTGTTCGGATAGTCCGACGACCGGATTTACTGCCAACATATCCAGGGATCTCTTGGGTCGCTTCTCGAAGATTCACTAATGACGTATGATTCGAACTTAATTAATCTGGGATTAATTACGGAGAAACTTTATCTTGGATAAAATACTATTTGAAGAGAGAGAAAGATTAATTTGGGATTAATCATTAAAATAATAAATTTGATATATTATTCGAAATTAGATTTCGACGCGAAATTAAAATTAGATTTTAATTCGGGCAAACGAGTTAATTTGGAATTAATTCGTTAGCGATGTGAATAGTAATTTCGCTAGGCATAATTATTTAATTAAATTTGATTTAAATTACGTCGCGACGGAAGTTCGTTAATTCGGAATTAGCGAACCTGAGCCCGGGAGTGTTTGCGGGCCCACTCATATTTGGAATCGAGTGGGGCTCACATGTCACATCAACCATCACATCACTTGTCACTTTAGTTTGATGGGTTTTGGTGGGTTGGTGAAAGAGTGAAAGACACTCCAAATAAAGAAAGATGAAAGACATGTTGACATATACCTAAACTAACTTTTGGTCTATGATTAATTAATTAATTTTGAAAAAAATATATTGATTTTTGAAATCAAATAAATATAGTCTCTTCTCTCTCCCCATTGCCGAGACCTGAACAGTTTTTGGGCTCTCTATTTTCTTCATTTCTTAGCCAAATTTGTGAAGGAAAAGTTTGAAGTTTTTGTTGCAAAAATTCACTAAGGGCTAGCACTCTTCAAGGATCATTAAGAGGTGATAGGGAAACCTATTCAAGGGCTTGGAAAAATCAAATTAAAGCTTGGAGCTTCTACTTTGCCTTGGCCGAATCTTGGAGCACCTTGGAGGAGTTCATTTTGTTGTTTGACGCATCCAAATCCATTCGAAGTGAGTGTGTTTCCGCCTCACTTCTTCATTATTCATTCACATTTCTTTGTTCATTATGATCTTGGGACTAATCATAGAAACCAACAGTTTTCAGGCGTACCAAGGTTAAATGTATTCGTTTTAGTGGAGTTGATATCAAATATGCTTAAGTAGTGCAAGTTAAGAGGAAGATACTCAGGCAAATAAGAAAAATGATTGTCTTTATTGTTAATAAATGCGGGAGTACACTCAAATAAATCAGGAAGATAAATGTCTTCATCCTCTACAGACACTTCATCCTCAGCAACCGGGTTCTTCTCAGGCTCCTTACCCTCCTCGAGAGTCAGGCTCTCCAACTTCATCAGTTCCTCTTCCCATTTCTCCTTTTCCTTCTTCGCAACTCCTTCCGTCAGCGGCTTCTCACCCAGCAATCTTGGAAGATCTCAAATTCGGGCACCATAATCCCGTTAACTTATACTGGTTCGGGCTCTCCTTGATACCCCGAAGCCTTTACAAAGTATTCCATCAACTTCAGCCATTTCTTCTTATCCTTTGGCTTATTTTCATCAGACTGGTATCCCAATCCCTTCCGGGTAGTCTGCCCCCTTAAAGTTTGGCAATGTTGAACCTTGGCCTGGCTCGAACTTCATTTTTTTCCATGATCCTAGCTACCTTAGGATCCACCCACTCCTCAAAAGCTGTCGACACCTGGAACCTCGTGAAAGGTTGTATTTCCAAAGCGGCCACATCATTGTCCACCTCAGCTGATGGTGACACTCTCTCCGTCATACGAAAATTTAATGGCCTGATGCAGAGTGCAGGGCACGCCTCAAAGCTTGTGAAACCAAGGCCTCCCCAACAACAAGGCAAGCGTGGTTGGAATATCCAGCACTGTGAACTCAACTTCATCCTCAATCGGGCCAACCTTGACTACCGCGGCAAAGGTACCCTCAACTCCCCGCTTGCTATCATCATAAGCCTTGATAGTCATATTAGAGGGACTCAGATCTGTCGGCTTTATACTTAGCCTCGCCAAAATCTTCAATGGACACACATTGATGGATGAGCCATCATCCGCCATCACGCAAGATGTCTTCTTGCCCCTCACTTCAGCTCGGATGAATAAAGGCCTATTGTGGTTTCTTCCCTCAGCTGGGAGTTCTTCCTCAGAAAAAGGTTATTTGCAGAGCTTCTTTCTGCACTGATCCGACAAACATCGCTGGGTTAGCATCCTCCGACGCTACTATCTTGCTCAAGGCCTCAACCATAGCCCGCCTGTGCTCTTAAGACACATATAACAACTCCCAAATGCTCAATTGTGCTCGGGTATTCTTCAGCTACCGCAGCACTACATCTCCCTCAGCATTCTCCGTATTCTCGGCCACCTTTCGGCCTTTTATCAACACTTCCTTCCCCTTTTCTACAATATCACTATAAAAGTGCCCACTTCGGGTCATCCCCTTCACCTCTTCTTCGTCACTACTTGAGAAATCCTCCCAGAAATTCTTCTTCTGTTCCATCTCATCCTCACTATTGCTATCCCAAATACCCAGGCAAAAGGCTTGGTGGTTGAAGGTTCGGAGGATAATCTCTTCTGGTAGGCCAGAGTTAATCATATAGGTAGGTGGGGGACGAAGTGATAGTTAGGCAGAGGAGGGTTATGATATGTGTTAGGGTGTTATTTCTCAGGATCAGGAATTTTGTGGGAGTCAATTTGGTCCTGGATTTCATGGCAGAGGTGGGCACAACTGTCGGTTTCATGGCCATTCTGTTGGTGGAAGTGATAGTAGCGGTTCATGTTGAGGTTTGGTGGGGGAGGATTTGGGAGTGGTTTCGGCTCCAAGGGTTTCAAGAGTCCTTGCCTTGTCAATTTCTCAAGCACTTTGGACAAAGGTCTACCCAGGTTGGAAAAGCCGGTTCTTAATGGCAATAACCTCTGTAGAAACAGGCTTAGCACCTGAGGGTCCTCCGATAGTTCTCATATTCAGACTATAAAACTTCCGTTTCTCGGCTTCTTCCTCTTCAATATCCATGATATTTTCCCCCAGCTGTCAGAAATCCGCAATCATGGAGGTCATCTTCCTCAGCTTACCATAAATTGAAGGCTTAATACCCTTGATAATCATCTTTATCTGGTCCTTCTCCGAAGGCCGAGTCTGCATCTTTAGAAGTTGGCCTTTCCAGTGATCCACATAGTCTTTGAAGCTTTCCTCCGACTTCTGCTTGGTATTCTCCAGGTCACGAAGTGACAAGTCTATCTCCAAGTCCGTGAAATACTGTTTCAGAAAGGCGTCTGTTAATTCCCTCCAATCTTCCTTAACCTTTCGTTCAAGGCTATGATACCACACTATAGGTGCCCCCTCGAGCGACATCCCAAACATCTTCTGAACTTGGCGTTGGGACAAGCCCATTGAACTCATTATCGAGACATATTACCGAAGATGAACCCTTGGGTCCCTATTCCCATTGAATTTGGCTATGTCGGACATTTTAAACTGAGCTGGCAGTTGCTCCTCGAAGGTCATCGCATTATAATCCAATAAATCCTCATGTTTCCCCTTCAGTTTACGGGTAACTGACTCCATTTGATCACAGAGTTTCTGTATCTCAGCCTGAGACCCGACTATTCTCCCTGCGGCATATTCAGCCATATCATCATCAAACACATGGGCGTCATCATTGAATCCACTTAGAGGGCCTTCATGCCTCTGATGATTTTTTGGTGAGTCTCCCCTCTTCCGTAACCCAACGGGTATCTATGGTGTCTTTTAAGATCATATGTTAGTGTGTATGCTTGCAATGCATGTAATATATAAGCCCATAAAAATTTTATACTAGTTGGCCCATTATCATTTTAAAGCGTTTGATCATACTATTGTGCGGTGCAAACTTGTCCCAGTTGAAAAGGCCCAACAGTTATACACTTTTGCGATAACATGGCCAGACGACTTCAATTGATAAGAGGCCCAAATATAAAATGGCCTATTAGCATTTTAGAAGCTTTTGACCCAATTGTTAAAGGACATGAACTCGTCCCAGTTTAAATGGCCCAGCAAGTTCACATCTCTTGACAAAAAGTCCAACTGGATCCAAATGACGATGGTCCAAAACATAAACATAAAAAATAATTTCTACTAGTTCTACGACTAAGTTCACATGTGGGTTTACCGGAGTGCAGACAAAGGCTCTCGCTGATGAAGGATTGTCCACAACTAGGACTCCCCACTCAAGGTTTCAAGCAACCTAGTGAGAGCACCTTTTTTTATACCTTACGGCACGTGCCAACGAGTTAAGATGCATGACTGACTGTTAAATGGATTTCCCGTTGTAGATTCCCCAGAGGGAGGGTGGAGCGAACTCTCTTAAATACCCAAGACTCTTAGGCTTTTATCGTTTGGTGACAGGAAATAAAACAACGAGTCCTCCAGCTTTTCCTCGTAGAAAGGTAGTGAATGAAAGAAGACACCAAACCATTACCTAGCTTTAATAATGCCTTTGATTAACCCCTTTTCAACCCATGGTAGACACTGTTAACTAAAGCACAATCATAATCATTACAAGATTATTATTTCGGGGCCGATTCTCTATCCCTAGTGGAGTCGCCACACTGTAGGACATAGAAATCGGTGATGCTGTTCTAGGGTTGCGGCCTAGTTGGGAACATGAAATAGCCTACGAGGGAACTAAACTGGAGAAATAACATGGAGTCGCCACCCGGTGTGAACCGAGAAATGATTTAAGGCCGTACTCACCCCTCGCAAGGGAAGACCTCAAACCGTTGGGTTCGAAATGGTCCCTTACTTATGCCACTCCAATGATATAATTTTTTCAATAAATTAACCAAATCTACGCAACATATATATGCTCAAGGGTAACTTAGATCTAGTTCGTATTCATCAAAGTAAATCCTATGTCTAAGTTCGCCTGCTTTAAAAGTAAGTCACTATAACAGCAAGCATACAATATCACACAACGAGCATGTTAAATCATCCAACGCAACGAATATATGAATAATCACTTAATCAAAACGTAAACTAAATTCCTAATGCGAAAATAAAGAACTAAATAATGCATAGAAAAATAACATAATCATACTTAAAAAATAAACATAATACTAGACTAAATCATGGTTAAAGAATAAATAACATACTGCAACCTAATCATGCTCGAATACAAGGTTGGATGAAACGAAACATGTGTGTCTCTCAAGCGGTACGCGGCATTGTATCCCGAGTACAGACCGCACTACCGTCCATTCGGATTCGGCTATGGAATTTACGTCTGGGTTTCCATCCGTTCATCCGAAAATCACATCATGCATCAATCCATAATACTCATATGCAATAAGTATTAAAATAATAAAGACGAAAAATAATAAATAAAGAAGGTGCCCTCAGGTCTAACCTCTTTTGTCGTCTCTCGGAAGTGTGTTACACGGCCGTCGGAAGGGTTGATGCTCCGCAACTCTTCCAGTTCACTAGTTCAACATTTTTCCTCGCTGTTTCGTTGTTTGGGCTGCTGTTTTCACTCTGTTTTGCTGCTATTTTCACCGTGTTTTTTGGTCACTGTTTTAAGGTAATTTAGGCCACTGGTTTTACGATTTTTGGAGGGTTTGGGGCTACGGTTTTGTCACTATTTTGGGGCAGTTTTGATGCAGTTTTGGGGTGAATTCTGGGCTGTTTTAGAGGCTGTTTATGCGGCAAAACTGGGCAGTGCAGTGAGTGTAATTTTCATGTAGTTTGGGTGGTGCAGTGGGTGCAGTTTGCGGCTGTGAAAGACAGTGAGGGGTGCGACTATTCTTGGGTATGCAGGGAAAGGTTTGTGCATGCAGTGAAGGCTGTGTTATGCGGCTATTTTTGAGTGTGCATGGAGAGGCTTATGCGTGCAGTGAAGGATGTGTTATGCGGCTGTGAAAGGCAGTGAGAGGTGTGCAATGCAAGGGTCTTTATTTGTGCTTTGGGCGTGAATAAGCTTTGATATTTCTTGTATGAATATGCATGAATGCTAGGGGCAGATTTGTGAGGGGATTATGGTTTCTTCTTCTGTTTGTGTTTTTTCCGTGAGAGTCTAGCTAGGGTCTTGGATGTGTGGTGAATGCCTCTTTTATAGGCAAAGGGATTTGGGGGGGGGGGGGGGGGCTATCCTTGTTTGTAAAGGAAAGGATTTGTGTAATTATTGGAGATATTTTTAATTATTATGTGATAAGGAAAAATCTTTTAATTAGGGAAGTGATTTGATTTAATTTGATTTCTTCTCTTTTAGTTAGAGATTATGATTTGATTTAATTAGGCAAGGGATCTATGGGATTTGGCTTGACTTATGCATGTGTTTAATATGTTATTTTATTATTTAGGAAGGCTATGGGCGTGTGGCTTGCTCTTGTTTGGGCGTTGGTCCATTTAGTAGGTTTGGTATGTTGGCTTAGTGGTGTGCGGGCTTGGTGTGTGTCTTGTGAGGTTTTGGGCTAATGATGTGTTTTGAAACAGAGGTCCAGCAAGCGAACCCGAAGCTAATCCAGCGATAAAATCCAACATGTGTCAATTCTTGACTCTTCCCTTCCGACGTTCATTTCCCGCAGCTTCCACAATTAAAGAGGTCTCCATACGAGACTCATCATCGGAACTTATATGTAAAAATACAGTGCCTACAGTTTCACATTAGGAATTTAATTTACGTTTATGATTAGGTTGTTATTTATTTTTCATGTTTGATAGTTTAATATGCTCATGAGGTTATTGTGTGTTATTGTGTGTTTGTCGTTGTGACGACTTAGTTTTAAAGCATGTAAACTTAGATATATGTTTTACTCTTTAGATATAGGCCTTATGCAAACTTAGACGTAGGTTACTCTCGAACATATATGTTACGTAGATTCGGTTAAGTTATCACATAAATTCGTTCATTACAAGTGGCATAAGTAAGGGACCATTCCGAACCCAACGGTTTGAGGTCTTCCCTTGCGAGGGGTGATGCATGCCTTAAATCATTTCCCAGTTCACACTAGTTGGCGACTCCTTTATTCACCGGTTTAGTCCCTTGCGAGCTACTCCGTACTCCCGACTAGGCCGCTAGCCTGGAACAGCGTCGCCGATTTCTATGTCCTACCGCTACCCCAAGACTTTCTTCACCGAAAGTAAACCTGTCGTCTGACGGCCTGTCACATCACTCTATTTTCTCCACTGTCACACACAACAATAATGGTGCCAGCCTGTTAAGTGCTTTTGAATAATAACACGTTTTGGAGGGAAAAAACCAACAACTCTGATCTTGTGTCGGTCTTCAAGAGGTCGGCCAAGTGATCTGCCGAGCTTCTCAAACTGTTTCCGCCCTAACCCGAAATATTCGAACTCATCCGCTGGTTCCAGGGGATAAGGCTAGATCAAACCGAGCTTCTAGTCAAATGTGGTCGGCCTCGGTTCTGATGTTGTCGGTTTCTGAAATCTGTGCCCTGATATGTCCTCTGGTCGGTCATACTCGAAAAACTGGACCCGAGCTCCATGCCGGGTCGAAGAGCAACATGTAAACTCTGAGCACGGGTCCTCTAGATGAGGAAAATTCGCTCTCTGCCCTCACCGAACTATATAAATACCTTAGTCATAGAAATCCCCACTAACAGTTTGTATATTGTGAGGGTAAATAGTTATGCTCATTCTCCCATCATTTAATCCAAATTCTCTGTAATTTATCTTTTAAAACATGAGAATTGTCGAACTCACATGTAGAGAATCATACCCACATATTTAAAGTCAAATTCATCCATAATGAAAATTAAGGACATCCATTCGATAAAATATATATATCAATTATTAAATTAATCCTAAACTATTTATTCCCTGTTATATGCATTGCCACTGTATAAATTGTGTGGATCGTATACATTTTATGACAACTTAGCAACTTAAATTTGATTCTCATAACAAGTAATGTTTTTTTTTTTTTTTTTTTTTTTTTTTTTTTTTTTTTTTATGTTATTTGTTCAATTTTTCAGTTTCAAGAGCATTGCTAAGCCATTAAACCACATAGTTTTTAGATCATGACATGAATTTTATATCAATAATAAATTTGTTATATTTTTAATTTGGATTATTAATGATATTGCATGTAATACTTTTTTAAAAAACTCAAACACATGATCCATACCTAATTTGAACCAAATAAGATAATTTATATACTATGCTCAACTACATTCTTTAATTATATTTAATATTAGATTGGCCTCATTCAAATTTTAATAAAAATGATAACCAAACACATCGATAGTAACCAAACACATCGATAGTCTCATACCACGTGTGTCAGAAGAAGAGAAGGGTTTATAATAGTGGAAGGCACGCATGAGAATTAAATAATGTTATTCGTTAATAGATTAACGTTATTCTTTAATAAATTTAAAGATGTGTTTAGAGTAACATTAATGACTTAGGCTATGCTTGGATTTATCTAAGGGGATGATTTATAATAAAAATGTAATTCACTGAAATGAAATGAAACGAAATGGAAAGTAACATACCATAATTTTGTTTGCAAAAAAAATATATGAGAGATTTATAATTTAATATTCCAAAAACATTAATTGTCTGGTAAATAAAGAAATAATGAAATGAAATGTAATTAGATATGTGTAAAGACAATTATATATTTTTTAAATTCTAAAAAATAAAAAGATAAATATTTTAATATTATATTTTAATAGACAAATTTATCTTCTCATGCCCTAAATATCCGATTTAGGTGATTTATTTTCAGTGGTTTATTGCACCGTTTTGTTACATTATCTTTCATGACATTCTATTGTAGGAAACAACTTTCCTTAGTGCAGCGGAAGTTGCTAATGTGGGCACCGGCTCCGGTATGAACCTTTTAAATTTTTCTTTGCCTTCTCATTTTGTTGTAGCCGAAATCCTCCAACTCTTGGAGAATTTTTTTGCTCATTTGATGTAGATGTGTTTCCTTTGATGTGCAGCACTTGGATCAACCACCTGATCTTCCAAGCTATATCTCGAAACCAACAAACTGAAGTGTGGGCTTCACTCATAAAGTTAACTCTAAACTTTGTAGAGAAGTATAAAACAAACTCCAAACAATTTAGAGAATGAAGTTGTCACAAATGTGTTTGTCTTATTAAAAATATTGAGTGAGGAAGATGAAATATTTATTTCACTCTTGTATTTCTTTCACTTCTCAACACTTGAGAAAAATAATTTTCTCTCAACTATTGAAATAAAAATTCTAGATTTCTTATTTTTTTTTCTACCTCTCTCAAACTTGTATGAAAGCTTGAATTCTCTAATGATCACTCAACTATTGATTGGAGATGGTAGAGATAATATTCTCTTCCAAATGCCAACCACATTTGTCATTAAGCATCTAATGCTTTCTTACAATGGCAAACACATAAATATGAAGGCCATACCAAAGCATAAAATGTCTTTAATTAATGACAAAACCATTATGTGTATACATGCCACCTAATAGACATAATAAGTTGGAGAGCATGGTAATAATTATTACATCATAATTAATGTAATTAATGATTTAATTACATTAATTATGATGTAATAATTATCTCATAATTATTACTAACTTGATTATCTTATAATCATGATTTGATTATCTAATAATCAAATATTTCTAGAAAACATTAAGTTAAACTAATTTAACATAGTTTTATTTGTT
Source organism: Zanthoxylum bungeanum (assembly GCA_019454045.1). NCBI lineage: Eukaryota > Viridiplantae > Streptophyta > Magnoliopsida > Sapindales > Rutaceae > Zanthoxylum > Zanthoxylum bungeanum. Next base: position 233,610 of record SKCR01045130.1, read on the forward strand.
ACAAAATATATTATTAATCTTATTTATAATATATAAATATTATGTGAGCATATTATTAGACAATCTAATTATGTTAGGTTTACTACAGTTAATCGAGCTAGCACAAGGACCAAATGGTCCTACGGTTCCGAGATCCAATAATCTCGAAATATTAATTAAACTTTTTAATCAAATATTACGAATTATTAACTTCACGTTATTTCACTAAAAACTCGAAGTTAAACTCTCGTTATCGTAAATGGAAAATATAAGCTGAACAACTTCGATGTCCATCGATATAGTCACTACATATGGATATAGCACTTCACGAATATCTCATAAATAGAACCTGGTCAAAAATTCATTTTACCTCTCTAAATATTTTATCTCTTAAGCACCATTGATTCTATAATAAATAATTAATTCATAACAATTATGAATATAATACTTTCTATTCGTAATAGAAAAGTTTAGTGCTCAGATTGTTCAAGTCCCGAATCAACTCTTAAAAGAGATATTCTTCTGCTTCTCGTAAGAAGAAGTGAATTCTATAGCTATGTAAAACATTCCCAGCTACACACCAAATCATATCCCCAAAATACGTAGTTATTGGCCGAGAATGCAACACCAACCACACCTTAGAAATCAAAGGACATGGCCTGTTATACATGAATTTTTAGTACAATCAGGATTAAGATCGAACCCATATATGACCATCTAGTAGATAAAATGAATTTCTTTGGTTAATGGATATTTAAAAAATTCACATTTATCTTAGTCCAGTCCTATATGATCTCATCATACAAGATGCCTCCATTCCCATGTCACTACATGAACGATCTCAGATCAAGGTCGTCATACAAATATAGAATAGACCACAACTATAGATAAACCACAAACAAAGTATCCTCTTTGTTTGTTCTCTATGGATTATTAAGATTATTAACTTCAGACTTAAATCCTTTTGTGCATCAAACATACACTAAGTCTAAAGGTACAAGAGTAATCAAGGTAAACAAGACAATTAGATAATATGCGATATAAATCAAACAACTTTGATAAATGAATAATGCATTTATTATTACAGTAATAAATTCTGTTTACAATACATGAAGCTATACGGTATATATCCCAACACTATCAGTCCAAATAATGAATTTTAATTATTTTAAGTTACATTTCACCCCATTCCATCTCATTCCATCAATCTAAACATAGTATTAGTGTTATTTCATACTTATATTTTATCTTAGTATATCTCATTTTTAAATGTATGAGAAATTTTAATTTAATTTTTTTACTTAAACCCGAATCATTAATTTATGCAATTAAATTATAAATATTCAAAATCAAAATAGTATTTAATAATATAAATTAACACATCGACCATTATTTACTAATGAACTGGCCTAAATCAATGGTTACATGTTGATTTCTAAGTTTAAGTTAAAATATCTCACCCTTAAATATATATTCAATCATAAGTCAACTTTAATAAGAAAGGTCACTTTCATAATAGAAGTAGCAAACTTGTGTTGAATTTTGAAATTGTAGACGCTGAATTTCACCTTCGACTTACAATCAAGAATTTATATGAGGGGGGCTCCGATGATTATGCAAAACAAAGGCAACTCGATCCTAAAGGTGTGGTGGATGACGCTCAAGTCAGTGACGGTGATGAGCAATTTGAGAGAAGAAACAAGGCAACTCGAGTATGAGAGCCTAAGTCTGAATGATGAATGTTGAATGCTGAATCATGAGTCATCAGTCATCGGTAAGTGCCTCAATCCCTTGGACTCTCTCTCATTTTATAGGCTATGAAGTATCCTTTTAGTCGGCTTAGGATTCCTTGGATTAGTTGAATTCCAATCCTTTTAGGAGATGGTAGTGAAGTTGAGATTGAATTAAAAGTATCTAGATGTCCTGGGAATAGGTATAATCCCATTTTTATTTGGATTGGTCCAAATACTTAGTTTCCTTGTTGGAAAATGATTAATGCTAGTAATGTCTAATGAGACATCGCATAACATGGTATATGATTCTTAGAGGCCTTTCAAGTCGTAGAGGCCTCTTACCCTCGCGGGCATATGGGATCGTGGGTCCTACATGTGAGTCCTGTGTAAACTCATCTTTTAGTAACTAGTTTCGTATGAATTGAGCCTCGATAGCAACCTATAATGTCATTTTAGGCCAGATGAAGGCCATGAGTCATGTTTTGGTGCAAGTCTGATACACGAGTCTGACACATCACGATATTTGGGTCTCTGCCCCAAATTTAACCCATACGGAAATAAATTTATATTTTGCACTATTCATTCATATTCTCGATATTAAGTGGGGTATGTTTAAATGATAATGCAAGGGAAATTTTGCAACACTTAAGTATGATTATACTGATATAATGCAGCCATTTATGTAAAGTTTGTAAAAAAATTTTCTTTACATAACAATATCAATGTATATAAAATATATAATTTGTTTTTTGTTATTTTAAAAGCAAAATAATGTGTTTTCTTAAAAAAAATGTGAATTATATCCATAAAATAATACTGATTGAACAGTCAAAGAAAAAAGACAAGTTATATCTATATATAGATGCAGAATCCCTCAAGTGATCATTGGATTGAAATCGATGGTTATTTTTTAAAACTTTTATAGATCCAGCAACTTAGATAAGTTGCTGGATTCCACTTCATATATACTGGTTTCATCAAGGACTATTTAGTTTCATGATGTAAATATATAATTAATCCATTAAGTTAATGATATGATTTCTTTTGTTAATTGACAAAAGATTGAATTATTAATATCCCTAATCCCTCTTATTATATATATAATTGTTAAGTAGCACTCAATATTTCTTTCCAAAAAAAAAAAAGAGTAACACTCGATACCCTAATTAGACATTTAATCTTTTATTAATCATCTATCAATCAATCTATATATATATAAAAATGACTTCATTTTTAGGCTGTCCACGTAAGCGTTTTCATCTTTGAAGGTGTCCACGTAGATGTGTGAATCATTAATATTTAAATTGAGTTATTAATATTTAAAATAAATTATCAATGTATAACTTTTCACATTCTTCTACCACAAATATTTTATTTTCTCATATCCTCCAAACTTTTCATTTTCCAAAATTATTAATATTATATAAAAGCTGAGAAATAACTTCATTTTTATTTTGTCCACATAACCGTATGAATCATTAATATTTAAAATGAATTATTAATATTTAAAATGAATTATTAATGTATAACTTTTCACATTCTTGCGACACTAATATTTTTTTCCCAGATCCTCAAAACTTTTCGTTTTTCAAATTTATTAATTATTGAAAATATGTTAATTAAATACATATCGTTTCAAATGATTTATTAATATTTCAACTTCTCATATTCTTCAATTTCATACTTTCATTTTCCTAAAATTATTAAAAACTGAAAATACATTAATTAAATACATATCATTTCAAATAAGTTATTAATGTTTCAACTTTTCATATTCTTTAATCTCAAACCTTTTATTTTCTCAACTCTTCCAAACACTTAGTTTTATTATGTTACTAATGATTATAAGTTTGTTAATTAAATGTGTATTTATTTCAAATGGATTATTATTGTTTAATTTTTCACATTCTTTATTAACTCTCACTTATTTATTAGTAGAAGTTCAAGAGTCATAAGTTATATTAAGTTAATTATAAAAGTGTTACTAAACTAGCCAAATATATACTTGCCCTAAGAGATTTATTATCTATCAATAAAAGGTTGAAAAATATAATAAGTTAGAAGTTATATTTGTTAATTTGAAAGAATGTTAAAAAAAATTACATTGCTTAAATAATTATAATTAAATATTCGATATTAATTAATTTTATTTTTTACATTCGATAAAATATCATATTTAAATCTAATAAAATGAGTCGCACATCGAGTTTTGTTAAAACATGTAAAACAATTCTATAAAAGCAAATAATTAGGCTTTACAGTTGTAATACTACTTTAAATAAATATATCTTAAAATCATAACCTCTTGGATGTCCTGCTATAAAAAATTAATTTTGCAAAAATAATTTCATGAGCACATAGATTTCTTTTCCTAGAAAAGGAAATGTCATCTGAATTAAGTAATGCCATATTTTACTCAGACACAATAATAATTGTTTGTGGGGTTATCTGAAAAAGAAACAAATAGAGGAAATTTATGATTCATGCAAAAATTGGTTAAAATTTCATATCAAAAGTCTTAATTTAGGTAATTTTACATATTTCTCACATGCCTAAAAAAAATTAAATAATTATGATGGAATTGCTCAACCAAAATTACAGATCAAAATCAAGGACCCCATTTATAAGTTTCACTTGACTTGCAATTGAAGTAGTTCCATTATAGTATATATGATCAATCATAAAAATTACTAACATTGGTATCGAAATTAGTTCATTAAATTTAATATATGAATCATATCAACCTTTAAAGCTGTATTATATATGAACATATAGATTTGTGGAGATACAACAGGATGTATTTACTAATAAAAAACTAAACTTATATGGTTCGATATTTACAGGAAACTTATAATATCAAACGTCAAATATGTAAATTTGAACATTTAAAAGTTCCTCCTTTTTTTTTTCTTTTGGGGCATTTGTAATAATTCCCAAATGTATGGTAGTAGAGACAATTTTTCCTATCCCGTAACGTTTGAGACGAGATTTGGAACATATTTTCATGTCATATTTAAAAAACGGAAAAGGATAGGATAAAAATAATTGTCCTGAAAAATCAAACGGAATGAGACAAGATTAAGTGGGATGAGACGGGATTTAACGGAAGGGACGGAATAGAGACGATTTTTTATCCCGAAAAATATAATAGGACAGGATCGGGATAAATTTTTGTCCCAATTTCATATACGAGATGATACTAAAATTGACAAATCCCGTCTGGTCTCATCCCATTGCTAATCTTATGTGGTCCCCAATATGCAAGGGGTGTTATCTCTTGAGGGTTACAATGCTTCCCGTCAACTAGGGCAAAAATCAAGGGCCCTACTCTAAAAGCATGAGAAGAAAAGAGTCAATTAAGTTTGTGTGTGGAAGAAGAAGTGCAAACAAAAGGAGATGAGAACATAGGATGCTTACTTCTCACGGACCATTTCTAAAACTAAAAGGAGCCATTTTGACGACCATTCGACAATTAAATTTTTTTTTTTTCTCGAAAAAAATAAACCCATAGCATTAGTTAATTATCAATCAACTTGGATTCACTGATGATTCAATCGAGCTTGGTAATTATTATTTAAAAATTTATATATAACTGAATATTAATCATTTATTATTATTAATACATGCGTGGTAAAAGTTTATAAAAAATTATTGGTATTGTGTGGCCTTAGCTATACAAAACTATGTTTGAATCAAAATACAGTTTTTAAGTGTTTGGTTAATGATGAGAGATTACAATTACGAATCGTGATTTTTCTAAAAAAATTAATTTTGCAAAAGTTAAAAATTTTAATTTTTTCCCACAATCAAAATATTAAAAAAGCACTGCGCAATTATTTTTTTTTAGCATAAATCAAAATTTTATAACACCATTTATAAACCACCGTTTGTTCATCATATTTTTCTAATCACAATACCAAACATAGCCTTAATATACATCAGTCCAGCACATCACCGAATTCAAATTCATTATCAATTTTCATTTATTAATAAAAAGATAAAAGTTTGATGAAAAATTCAGTGTTTTGTGAAACTAAACCAACAGTTAGATTTATCTAATGTAAGCTTTATATGAGTTCCATTTATCTCTTAATCACTGATTTAGTACTTAACATAAATTTAATTCAGTATTGTATCCTAATTCAAATTTTTATTAATATGATCCCCATTTTATTATACACTTTTGAAAAGTAAAAAATCAATGGTGGGGTTTAATATTTAATAGGTTAAAGATTGTGGATGTTGGTTTTCGCCCGAAGTCCACAATTGAGAATTTATTGGTTGGGGCACTAGTGATCCTACAAAACAAAAATAGAGTGAGCGGGGAGTACTGCCCACCGGTGTGGTGGGTGCCGGGGGCACTCCGACGCTCAAGTCAGTAGCCTGAATAAAGACGATAGTGGGAGAATAAGGTTTGAAGTAATACCTTAATCTCTACTTGGTTGCCGTGAGGGCAGAGTTTTATGACTTCTCGGGTGGTAAGAAGTAGTGCTCTGTGATCCCCCTTCCAATGACTTAGCTCTTCTCTTTTATAGGCCCCATGATGTGGGGTCTCTCTTCTGCCCATTGGAGTCATTGTAACTGGCTACTTAATGGATGGTTTATGTCTAGAAACTGTCGACTTTATGATGATGTTTATGAGTTTAGGTTTTCGCTTGATCTGGTGATTGGTGTCCGTTGGTTCTCTTGATGACAATGGGCTTTGGCCCATGAGGCCTCTTGGTTTGATATTTTGATTTCAGGCCGGACTCACTAATGGGCTTCGGGCTTGGTGGTTGGCCCTAGGGTAAAATATCGATTTTACCATTGGGCCCAAATTTGGCCCGCACAGTTTGTCCCATACTCTTTAAGTCAAGAAGTCCTTGACTTGGAGAGTACTTGACGCGTGTGTCACCTGGGGCGAGAACATATGATGTCGATGTTCCTAAACCTTGATGCTGCCTATTGATCGAACCGAACAAATGTCAAGATATGAACTTGACTCTACATGAGTTTATGGGGGATGTCCCCGGTCGACTGAACTAGATGAAGGTTCATGATATAAGTCATACGACATGTGTAGTCCATGTCTACAGCTTGACTTGACATGAGTCTATGGGGGATGTCCCCGGTCGACTGAACCAGATGGAGGTTCATGATTTATTTTACACGACATATGTCGTCTGGACAGTAGGAAGTTCGTGTCCTAATTTGACTCGACATGAGTCTATGAGGGATGTCCCCGGTCGACTGAACCAGATGAAGGTTCAGGAGTTGTTTCACATGACATTATCGTATGGACTATAGGAAGTCTATGTCTTTATTTGACTCGACATGAGTCTATGGGGGATGTCCCCGGTCGACTGAACCAGATGAAGGTTCATGAGTTATTTCAAACGATATTGTTGTATGGACTGTAGGAAGTCTATATCTTCATTTGACTCGACATGAGTCTATGGGGGATGTCCCCGGTCGACTGAACCAGATGAAGGTTCAGGAGTTATTTCACACGACATTGTCGTATGGACTGTAGGAAGTCCATATCTTCATTAGACTCGACATGAGTCCATGGGGGGATGTCCACGGTCGACTGAACCATATGAAGATTCAGAAGTTATTTCACACGACATTGTCGTATAGACTGTAGGAAGTCCATGTCTTCATTTGACTCGACATTAATCCATGGGGGATTCTCCAGTCTACTAAATCAGATAAAGGTCAGGATAATCCCCATACTACGGGTCGAAGAACCATGGGAGTCTTCAATGTCATTTGGACCAGATGAAGGTCTATGAAAGTCTTCACTCTACATACCTGACGAAGGTCCAAGAGTCTTTCCTTATCATATTACTAGACCTGATGAAGGTCTATGAAGGTCATCACACATTCTCCTGATGAGGGTCCATGTGACTACGATCGCATGGACCTGTCGAATGGACTTGATAAAAGTCCAAGAATGTTATCACTTCTCACTCTACTAGACCTGAAGAAGGTCAATGAGGGTTCTCATTCCTCATTCTACAAGACCTGAAAAAAGTTAATGAGGGTATAATTCCTCATTCTACTGGACTTGTAGTCTGAGACCATGTCGTCTAAAGACTATGAGACTACGGTCGAATGAACCTGATGAAGGCCCATGAGGGTTCTCATTCCTCATTCTACAAGACTTGATAAAGGTCAATGAGGGTATATTTCATTATTCTACAAGACCTGATAAAGGTTAGTGAGGGTTTTCATTCCTCATTCTACAAGACCTGACAAAGGTCAATGAGGGTATAATTCCTCATTCTACAAGACCTGATAAAGGTTAGTGAGGGTTTTCATTCCTCATTTTACATGACCATATATGTATTGTCGAATGAGATCTTTAACAAGTGTCAAGCTTCACACGTGTAGTGTCGAATGAGATTCTTTCCAAGCTTCACACGTGTAATGTCGAAAGAGATCCTTAACAAGTGTCAAGCTTCACACGTGTAGTGTCGAATGAGATCCTTAACAAGTGCCAAGCTTCACACGTGTAGTGTCGAATGAGACATCTTCCTCATGATGAGTCTCCATACATGTAGTGTCGAGTGGGATATCATTGCCAAGTATGGTAATGTCGACTGGGATATTATCACCCTATACATGTAGTGTCGAGTGGGATATCTTAATACCAATTCTCCATACATGTAGTGTCGAGTGGGATACTCAACAAGTGCCAAGCCACATATTGTATTGTCGACTAAGACACCAATAACAATTACTAAGCTATATGTTGTAATGTCGATTGGGACATCCATAATAATTACCAAGCTATATGTTGTAATGTCGACAGGGACATCCACAATACTTAATCTATATGTTGTGATATCGACTGGGACATCCATAACAAGTCTCAAACTATAAATCGTAATGTCAACTATAAAAAGTGCAAGCCATACGTGGTAATATCGACTGGGATGTCCATGCCTAGAGTATAGTCCATTTTGAAATCCTCCTCAAGCAAAATCTCCAAACATGTATTGTCGACTAGGATATCCACGCAAAGTCTTCATTCGGGTATTATCGACTGAGACATCTTCCTCATGCCAAGTATATCTATTCATCATATGGGGTGATAGTAGGAAAAATCAGTTTGAGCTATTTGTTTGTCATGCGATATGTTCGAGATTTATTTATATTCAAAATATAAATACTGTTATTCACATCTAATGTGTTTATCTCAATATCATATTTCTATAATAAAAATCTTTAGTGTTCTAAAATATAAAGGAACATCCGCAACGGATTGAACACTGATATAGAGATAATGTTTCTAGTCTAACTAGTTTGTAGACATTGCATTTTTGCATAACACCCGATGAGGAGTCTTATATGGAGACAATTCCCTCTTAGTCATGAAAGTCGCGGGAAAAGAACGTTGGAAGGGTAAAGTTGGAAAACACTATTTTTTATGGATTTCTCCGAGTTGTTTCGCTTCGGTTGCTTGCTATACCTCTGTTTCTAAGCTCACCTTAGGCCCAAAACTCCCCTAGACCACATACCTAATCCAAACCAAGCCCAAATACCCAAGTCAACCCAAGTCAAACCAAGTCAACCCAAGTCAAACCAAGCCCATGCCCAAGGGATGTGATTCACGCCCATTGCCCTTTATTTAGGTAAATTGCACATTAATCACATGTTAAAATCTTGATTAATCCTTACCTAAATAAAAGAAATCAAATCAAATCCCTACCAAATCAAATCCAATCCCAAATCCTAATTAGGAGATGCATTCCTTATTAGAAACCAATTAGGAGATTCCTTCCTAATCTAAAAAGGAAAGCCTTTCCCCTTTGCCTATAAAAAGAGGCCTTCACCCCCATTCAAAACCCTAGCTCACATATCTCCCTCACACGCCCAAAGCACTCTCTTAAGCCTCCATTACACGCCCAAGCATTCCCTGGAACCCTCCATTGCCGCACCTTCAAAATCCA